>CAUYQG010232813.1:0-29020 GCA_963574415.1 Tarsius wallacei | reverse complement strand
AGTTAGTTCTACTGAGCGCCGGACCACACCTGGTCGCGGGTGGGGTGGCGGGGCGCGCCCACGCCACACCAGTCTGAGCCACAGTGTGATACTACAACAAAAAAAAAAAAAAAAAAATATGCTGAGTTTTGAGAAACCCTCAGAGTAATTTATAAAGGCCGTTTCATGCAATGAGTGGGAGTTGAGTAGAGACGTAGAACGTGGAAATTATTGGGCCGCCCAGGAGAAGGCCGTGCATTTGGCAGAGATACCAGTATGGGCAAAGACATGAATGGATGAGCCCTGTGCGTTTAGGTGAAACTGAGGCGAGTGTGCTGATGGCTCTTCTGGAGTGCAGTGGCCGCTCCCGGCCACCGCAGCCTCGACCTGCTGGGCTCCGGCGATCCTTCCAACTCAGTCTTCCAAGTAGCTGGAACTACAGGCACGCGCTACCATGCCCGACTGATTTTTAGATTTATTGTAGAGATGAGGTCTCGCTTGCCCAGGCGGGTCTCGAACCCGCGGGCTCAGGCAATCCACTCACCTCAGCCTCCCAAGGCGCGGGATTACAGGCTGAGCCACCGAGCCCAGCTCAGCATATTTTTTAAACTGTTTTTTGTTTTCATGTGTGTCTGTGTTATCTTCCCAACTTTAAGACACAGATCATTCTGATTATTTCTTTGGTATCCACTCCTTCACCCCGTAATACTGCAGTACTTAATTTTAAAAGGTTGTCTACTCTACCTTTTACTTTCTGTGGACAGGAACTGAATGACTCCTCACTTCCCAGAAATTTTGTTTCATTTGTTTTTAAAGAGGTTTTCTCCCCCCCAGTGCAGACATTCTGAACATGCCATAGCAGTTCAAGAGCATAACTGACAATTAAAGATTGTCAATATTCATCTAGAACTTGTGCTGTAGCCTAACCCTCACACTATAGCTTAATCTTTATTTTATTCTTTCTCTCTTAGGAAAATAACAATGTATCTAAGGAGTAAACTATATGTAACCAGGCTACCCTCCTGTACCTTCAACATAAATACCATGGAAAACACATAATATGGTTTTGGGAAAACGTGTGATTCCTATCAAGCTCTATACTTACTGATTGACTACCACATGATTCAAGCTATTAGTATAAGACTAGAAATATATAAAGTGTATGGTAGCAGTATCACTTATCTACATTGTTCTAAAAATTCTCCCATGATTACTAAAAATTTAAGCATATAGATTAAAATAATCTACTCAAAGAATAACAAATTGAACTTCTAAGAAACAACCGTTCACATACTGAAACAATTTTCAATAATTCAACTTTTTAAAAAACAAAGATAAATTATGAACAGAATAATAAAAACACAATGTTACCTTGTGTTTTAGTTAACAAGGAATACATTTAATCTGGGTATTCTTAAAGATATTTAACAGATTTATGTTGACTTTAATTTTAAAGGTGAAAGGTAAAAAACAAAGTTTTTACCATTTTTAAGATATATAAAAATTTGTAAACTGACATTTGCTCCATCATGTGAAAGAAAGATACTAGTCAACTTATCTGAAATACTAAGTTCTACAGATGGTGTTTTAAATTAAAAATAGACACATCCATAGGTATATACATTGAATAGATGGACATACATCCACACAAACACATTTGTGAAATAACTATATTATTAATTATTTTTGGCTATTCCATCTTGTTAATATTATAGAATATATATTGCCATTATGCATTAATAACAATTAAAAATACCTTCACTTAGAAGAGTATCACTAAACAAACACACAAGTAATCAACAGAGTTCAAAGTGATTGCCTATAGGAACTGAGTCTGAGGTTAGACTCTAGGGGCAACAGATTGATTCTTGTTATTAAGGCCCCTGAGATACATGTATTGTTTGGCTAAAAAACACAAAATTATTTTCACAATACCTTCATATAGGCAAATTCCTTCATGGCAGATAGACGAGATAAATAAAGCCAAGACACATTATGCCGGTGTTTATGGTAATCACGCTTGTTTTTCAGATTTCGAAAGGAGGTTCTTCCTAGTCTGTGAAGCTTTAATGCAAATTGCTGTCCTTCTTCATTTGCAACAATGTAAATATCTAGAGCCAAGATTTTAAAAGGATATTATTATACCTTTATTCCTATAAGTTAAAGCAATTCTAACTCTGCCTAATTTTATTTGTATCAAATATATTATCTTTTGTAATACAGATTGAGTATACCTTATGTGAAATACTTGGCACCAGAAATATTTTGGATTTTGGAGTATTTGCATATACATAATGAGATATCTTGGGGATGGGACCCCCATGTTTAAACACAAACACTAAATTTACATAGCTTGAAGGTAATTTTATACAATATTTTTAATAATTTTGTGTATGAATCAAAGTTTGGGTACATGAGGACAGGTGTGAAATTTATCATTTGTGGTGTCTATCATGCAATGCCCGAAAGTTTCAAATTTTGATGCGTTTTGGATTTTGGACTTTTGGATTAGGGATGCTCAATCTGTATAACTAGAAATACTTATCATCTGTCAAAACTCTTCGTATTCCAGGCCTTCACCATTTTGCCTTAATTACAATCCAAAATGACAAGTCAATATGTATTAGCAGCTACTAAAAAAGACAGCAAAAATGCAATGTGTCAAAGGTTATTGCTTCTAAAGGTGCTCAGTGCCTGTATCTACCACATGTCAAAACAACCTTTCAAAACATCTAATTGTTCCTTAATGTCCTATATGTGAGAGAGGTGGTTTAATCTCTTCCTTTTCAACAACATGAAGTTCAATTCTTCAAGTCTTTCAATGAATAATACTCAGTTGTTAGAAGGGAGATCTTTTTTTTTTGAGTAACAGTCTCACTCTATCACCCAGGCTGGAGGGCAGTGGCATACTCCCAGCCACCACAACCTCGACCTGCTGGGCTCAGGTGATCCTTCTGCCTCAGCCTTCCAAGTAGCCAGAACTACAGGCTACCATGCCTGGTTAATTTTTTGATTTACTGTAGAGACGAGGTCTCACCAAGTTGCCTGAGTGGGTCTCGAACCTGTGGGCTCAGGCAATCAATCTTCTCGCCTCGGCCTCCCAAAGTGCTGGGATGACAGGCTGAGTCACCGAGCCTGGCCGGGAGATCTAATAAGTAGTCTGTCAACTATCAAAACAAGTTATGATATGTAATACTGCCATTTAGAACATGTTCTAATTATTCAGAAGAAAATTTTAATTATTATATTTCTATTAAAAAATAGGCTGCCACAAATTGTTGACAGGACTATAAACTAGGGCAAGCTTTTTGGAGAGAAATTTGACAACGTCAAAATTTTAAAGTACACACCTTTTGCCTTGCTATCCAATAAACTGTCTCTCCATAAGTCCTATGTTGAATCTATAACCCCCGATGTAACCCTTTGGCAACAGGGCCTCTATAGAAATAATTAAGGATAAATGAGGTCATAAGGGTCGGGCCCTAAACCAGTTGGACTTATCAGAAGAGGAAGAGACATCAGGGACACAGAGGAAAAGCCACGTGAGGACACAGCAGGAAGGTAGATATTTACAAGCTGAAGAGGCCTTAGGAGAAATTATACCTTTATCTTGGACTTTTAGCCTTTATAACTGTGAGAAAATAAATTTTTGTTCTTTAAGTCACCAAGTCTGTGTTATTTAGCAACAGCAGCTCTACCAAACAAATACTCCAATAAGAATGTATTTACAAATTTATGTGCTTATATGCACACAGACATTTGTACAAGGGTGTTCTTGTCTCTCTACTACAAAAGAAAAAAAAAGACTACAAATAGCTTAAATGACCATTAATAACTGGAAGCTGACAAAAATCAATTATGAAGCACCCACATAATGTAATACTCTGCAACTATGAGACATATCTGCTGGTAAGAAATGGTAATGGTAACAGGGATGTATCAAGTGGACAAAAGTAGTTGTAGAATAGTGAGCAGTCTGCTTTCACCTGTGATTAAAAAGATATGTGAATGACATACACAAATCTTAGAACATGTAAATACAGCTGTATTTCCATGGAAACTTTCTAGAAGGATATGTAAGAACTCATTAGAGTGTTAGCTTTGGGATGTGATAAGCGGAGACTGAGACCTGGGATTACAACTAAGGCTTAGTTTTTATCGTACCCTTTTGTACTATTTATTATCTTACCAGGTAATTAACTGCTTACAAATTAAAAAAAAAAAATTACTATTTAAATTAAATTTTTGTTTCACTATGGAGTATTTGTAATAGTCAATTCATGATTTTACAATCAAAATGAAATTAAGATTGGATGTAAAAATAATTAACAGGGAGTCTACCCCAAAGGGGGTGTTTCTTACTTCTGTTTAAATATTTTCTACAAATACATACATAAGTTGTGCTGTATTTAGTACTCTTGCTTTACCTCTTAAATATACACCACAACTGGATATAAATACAGAAAATATAAAAAACATACAAAGGACCACAGCAGTCTTCTTTGGAGTAGGCTTCCCAATAATTATTTTACTTCCAAAGTTTAATTTTGCTTCCTAAGCTTAGGTAAACAATGTAACTATACAGGATAAACTACATAGGATAAAAAGCAGTATATGGCATGGTATAAAGAAAATCATTCTCTGTTCTTTATTTCTACTTGTCTTCTATATAAAAAACAAATACACAAGTATTTGTTTAAAGCTTTTATATAATGCTTTTTTCCCATGTTCTACACATATGTACTTTGCTTTGCTAATCACATTGCTGTGATGGAAAATGTGTCTGCAATTTTTAGATATTCACTATTGTCTAGTACTTCCCTGAGTACATTTTTAACTGTTAAAATGTACAATTTATCAGAACTAAAATAAGAGCAAATAAAATATTTGCCAAATATTTCGGGTATTAGAGGAAAATTCTTGGTATAACTGATTTACAGTGATAGACAATGAAAAAATAACAACTAATTAAACTAAGGGTATATTCATAATTTTCTTCTATTTTTCCAATTTATTGTTTAGTTAGAAATAAGGGAAAAATTAAAGGAGGAATGTTTTCTCAAGGGAAAATACACACTACAGCAAACAAAGTGCTTTCCACAGTACTATTAGTACTTACCTGATTCTTTGCCAACACCCATCTGGTTTCCAACAGACTCAACTACTTGTCTAGAAGAAAGGGTTTTCAAAGCTAGGTAATCATAGCCTGCATTTGTCAACCGGTAGCCCTGCACAGCTAGACGAAATCAAATGAGAAAGACCGTATTTCAGTTACACTGTAAAGCCAAGTCTCAGCAGTTCAAGTCATAAAAAGAATTTAAAGATGGGGAAATCTTAGTTGGAAAAACTACCCAGGCTTACACATTTTCAATTTCTTCCTATAATTTGCATTTCTTCTCCAGAAATGTAGTGTTACTCAAAGTGGGACCCACAGTCTGATACCAGCCTACAACTATCTGTGACAAAATAAATACAGCAACTAAAAGGAAGTATTTAAGCTCAATTTCAATTTTTATATTAAGAATTTATGCCTGTTTTTGTGTATTTGTTATCCATGTAATTTTTCTAGTAGTTACTTTTTTTTTTTTGAGTTGGAGTCTCGCTCTGTCGCCCAGACTGGAGTGCAGTGGCCGCTCCCGGCCACCACAGCCTCGACCTGCTGGGCTCCGGCGATCCTTCTGCCCTAGCCTTCCGAGTAGTAGGAATTACAGGCATGCGCTACCATGCCCGGCCGATTTTTTAATTTATTGTAGAGATGAGGTCTCGCCAAGTTGCCCAGATGGATCTTGAACCCGTGGGCTCAGGCAATCCACTCACCTCAGCCTCCCAAAGCGTGGGATTACAGGCTGAGCCAACGAGCCCAGCTAGTAGTTACTTTTTATTATATGTTATAAAAGCCTCTGTGATAGGCTAAACAAATTCATCCCTCACCACAGATGGTTTGAGAAGTAATGTTCTAAAGTTCAGTAGCAGACTGTATATTCCAAACATGCTTGCAACAACATCCCTATCCCACTCACTCTTATGCAGGGCAACCCTGCTACACCCTTTTCTCCACCTTCTTTGTTCTGGGTGTACCCTGTGATTGTTTTGATCAACACGATATGGCAAATGTATGCTTGTCTGTTCTTCGTCTAGTGCTTTAAATAGTCTGAAAACTTCCACGTCTTGCCTTTTGAACATCTGTTCTGAGGGAAACCAATCACCCGAAAAATCCAAATAGTACCTCAAAATACTTACTTTTGGTATGCTCCCAAGCTGTGAGTTTATGTTTCACTAATTCTCTTAAAACTTTATTACAGCCACCATGTTTAAGGCTGGCTATAGAAGCAATTAAGCTGCAGGGAACTATTTCATGGTTCTTCATGCCCATTTCAACCTGAAATTTAAAAGATATTATATAATCATAATCAATACAAAGCCTTGTCTATCAAAACCTTGCTAAGAAATTAATTTCTCAGCCGGGCTCGGTGGCTCAGTCTGTAATCCCGCGCTTTGGGAGGCTGAGATGAGTGGATTGCCTGAGCTCGCGGGTTCGAGACCCGCCTGGGCAAGTTGGCGAGACCTCATCTCTACAATAAATCAAAAAATTAGCCAGGCGTGGTAGTGCGCGCCTGTAGTTCCAGCTACCTGGAAGGCTGAAGCAGAAGGATAGCCGGAGCCCAGCAGGCTGAGGCTGTGGTGGCCGGGAGTGGCCACTGCACTCCAGTCTAGGCGACAGAGTGAGACTCCAACTCAAAAAAAAAAAAGGAATTAACTTCTTCTTGAAACTTTCCTGACCATGCATTTCCAACTAATTCTGAGACATAATTATCTCCTTTTTTGAACATATTTTTAATTATGATTTGAAATCTGACAATTGATATTCATAGTCTCTCCACTTCGAGGGTTGGAATTGTGAGTGCCTGACATAGTTAATGACACATGGTAAATTCTAAAATATATGTTGACATCGAAACATTTGTCTTTAAAAAACTACAGATGTTCCAGATATTTATTATGCAGGTATTTAATGAGAAAGTATTCTATGTAGGCATTGTACTGGGCACCGTGGAGAATTAAAAATATATACATACTCTACCCCTGGATAATTTATTATCCAATTATGGAAATTAAAAATGCATGTATCTAACTTTATTAGAAGTGATAAGTACATAAAAAAAAAAGAGGTAGCCAGGGCTACCTCTGAACAAAAATACTTCTGAGAGATCGGTTCCAAGGAAGAAGCAAGACTTGGGGCTGACTTTGACATGTGAGCATACAGAGAAAGCAAACAAATTGAGATTAGAAAAAGAAAAAAGTTTGGAAATGGCACATAATGTAAGAAAGCACTGGGCACAGGGAACAGCTAGTACAGTGGTAGCTATATGAGATGGCATGTAGAGTTCATGCAAAGGCTGGAAAATACTTCTAAGATACCCTATAGGTAGTCCTTACCATAGGGTTCACTCTTTACCAAAAGATAATGGCTCCTAAATACAAGAATTGCTTTATTCTCCAACGCCTACATGTATGTATTGATTTTTGTGCCATAAGATCTGATTTTGTCACTCCCCATTTGAAAACATTTAGTGGCTCCTTCCACATTCTTTACTAATCCTGTAAGGCTCTGTAGTACATGATCTGGCTCTCATCTTCTCCAGCTACATCTCCAACCATTAATTAGTCTCTGACTCACTATGCTTCAGTTTTACACAAGCCTTTCCTTTCTTCAATTAAGGCCTCAGGGCCTTTGCACTTATTGTTTTCTCATCTCCCACTCTTTCCAAGGACTTCACCGGGCTGGTTTCTTCTCATACAGCTCCTATTATCCCCACGTTCACTCTTTCATTTAGAGAATATTTAGAGTATTTATTCACTGCCTACCAAGGATCAAGAACTTAAAAAATAAAAAAGACCAACAGTAAACAGGTAGAAGTCGGGCACCCAAGCGGGTCTTCCCTGCCTACACAATTCAAAGACAGCATTCACGCCCCCTCTTCCCACCAGATGCATACTATCTACTTCATTATTCTTTAACATCTTCATAGCACTTATCTACTATCTTGCTTATTTAATTCGTTAACTTGATCTGTGTCTGTCTCCTCTTCGGTCTTTTTTGTACCCCGCCGAGTCCCCTAATATTGCCACTAAGAACTGGACAAATATGTGTTGATTGAATCAGAACTGCCACGCGACTCTTGGGGGGGAAGCTCAATGGCTTTCACTTTTCAAGAGGGAACTTAAATCCTTTACAGCGGGTCGAAGTCCAGGGTCAGAGAAGTTTCCCAGGCCACAGAGATGCAAGCGTGTCTCTGAAGCGCAAAGCGAATGGGAGTAGAAAGGAAGAAAATGATCAGAAGACGGGGCCTTTACCCTGTCTGGGGGAAGGGAGGATCCTGAACAAAAGCTTTTTAAAAATCCGACTCTCCGGTGCTCTTTTCTCCATGCCCAGCCTCTACTACACCCCACAGCTCAGAACGCCCGCTTAGCTCCCAGCGAACCTGGAGGAACAGGACGAGGACGCACAGTGGGAAGGTACAGAGGAGAAGGATTGTGGGTTTCTTACCGCGGTCAGGACCCTGAAGTCATCGCGGCTCATGTAACGCAATTTGGCTACATTCACCTTCCCCATGGCGGCCCCCACGGAGCCAAGAAGCCTCCTTCACGACTGCCGGAAAGCGCGAGGCAGATCTGTATCCAGGCCCCTCGAATGCTTCACGGCGTCCGGACGGCTCGCGCGTGCGCAGCTTCTTGGTGCAGGTCCTGGTTAGTAGATGGAAGTACTATTCTCCTTGGCATGGACAAATACAAAGTCTATGTCTTTTGAAGCATATCGTATGGAAGAAAGGAGCACTTTATTTTTAAGTGTTGTTTTTATGTGACTGAGTTGGTAGACTGTAAATATTCTCTGCAATATGCCATTTTCTCCCCATATCTGTCAGGACTGGTTGCCGGAATGTCTCGTCCCGCCTCAAAGCGCAAAATGGTAATTTGAGGGAAGGAGGAAATTTTAACCCCAAACATCAACTTTTACTTTAGGCAAACTGACTTACAGTAAGAATAAGGACCTGCGTGAGAGTCTGGCAAAGTTGTTAAAGGTAAAAGTTGTTAAAGACAACAACACAAACACTTCAGCTACTCCTAACCGCGCCAGCTCCTTTCAGGGAGGGCGTGGTTCATGGAACTGCGCTTGCTCAGTACCCTAAGTTGGGCCTCGAGGCTTCGGAGTGCGCATGCGCCTGACGGGGGTGTGGCTTAAGGTGACACGTGGAGGGCGCGGCTGTCATCCTTATGTCAGTGACCGCATTTATAGATACTGATGAGCATTTTGATGGCTCGGGGCTAACCTACACGGGTAGGCCTTCAAGGGCCCAGGATGTAAAGGTTTTAGGAGAGTTTCCCACGCTGGCTCTGCAACTCCGGAGCGGGACTGAAGACTGCTTGCACCCAAAGAGGATGCGTAATCTACCACATCTTCCTTACAACAGGATAACAACAAAACTTGTATGATACTGTTTGCATTTCTATCTTATTTCATGAACTATATGTTAAACCTTTAAATGGCAAATATTTTGGTACTCTCCTCATGTTAACTGTGGGTGCTATATGTTGTCTAGGATTGTGGTCCACTT
Organism: Tarsius wallacei; assembly: GCA_963574415.1. Taxonomy (NCBI): domain Eukaryota; kingdom Metazoa; phylum Chordata; class Mammalia; order Primates; family Tarsiidae; genus Tarsius; species Tarsius wallacei. The sequence continues at coordinate 19,427 of CAUYQG010232813.1, read as the reverse complement.
CAGCCTAGACCTAATTCCCCATCACTGATGTTTCGCATCTCTCTGGGCCCAGTTTCTATACTTTCAGTGTAAACCTTAGAATTCAGTATTTACAGAGGTCTGTTTTTTTCCTCTGGGGTTCCACAGACCGATGTGCTGATTCTCCTTCCCTTTAAGACCCATTCTGAGTACGTTGGTTGGTCCAAACACAGAGATAACCTTTTCATACAATAGGCACGGGATTTTGGAGACAGGCTACTAATTATGATCTTCCCTGTCTCTCCAGTTAGGTAGGGTAGTTGGTGCTCTGAAATCACAGAATGGAAAAGGAAGAACAACCCTCTATTCCCTCCATGCTCCACCTTGTGGCTTCTTTTTACTTGAGTGCAGCAAATCTTTGATTAACTACTGTCAACTAATAACCTCCATTTAAATGGAATTGTTTTCTTTCTGTATTTCACATAAGAAGACATAGAAGCAAAACGTTTTTAATGAAACCAAATTGCTAACTTTTAAAATATTTGTATACATTTAAGAGGTACATGCAAAATTTTGTTACACGTTTATAATAGGTGGTGATCAAGTCAGGGTATTTAGGGCATCCATCACCTGAGTATAATACATTCTTGGTTTAGTTATAGTCACCCTACTCTGCTATCAAACGTTGAATGTATTATTTCTGTGTTTTTACCCTTTAACGTACTTCCCTTCATCCTCTCCCCTCTATTGGATTGCTTAAGCTGAATGGAGCCAGTTTATTTAAGGTTATACCTCCTTTCTGGGTTTGCTCAGATCCAATGACCTGTTGACAAGGATGTCTAAAGACTCAGTCTCTTTGCCTCAACTCAGCATAATTCTAAAGGATCATCTTATCTTCAGAACTCCCTGTAGAGTCAACTGGGTTCTCCTTTGGTACTATGTAACAGTTTAGCCTCTTCCTTTGCTTAATCCTGCTTCTTTCCCTGCTCTCTGCCAAAAGCTGATTGTAACAGCATTCAGTATTCATACACTTGTACACTACTTTCCAGTACAGAATCTGCTTCTTGAGGAACTCAATCTTCACTAGTATTTTTCTGGGCCTTCAGCCTAGTGATAATGGACCCTTCCATAAAAGTGGGATAGGCAGGACAGGCCCTCCAACTGAGAGATAATATCATTGGCTTAGTTCTGTCACTAACTCGTTTTTTGATCTTGGGTACACTTTTAGATTCTCTCATTTGCACAAGTTTTTATTTTAAATGATTACAGTGCATTTGGGCAGGCAAAACCTAGTTCCTTTTCTCAAGAACCTTATAGGTCTAATGGATCTTAGATTCTTTATTTTTATTATGAAGGGGTTGGACTTATATTGGTGTTTTAAAATCTCCTATTAATTTAAGTCCCCATCTCAGGCCCTATCATCTTAATTCCTCTTTGGCTGAGAATCTCTCTCTTCTGTGTATCCCTAGGGACCAATAATATTTGGTTAACTGAATAGCCAAAACAATCTTGATGAAAAGGAACAAACCTGGAGGCATCACACTCCCGGTATTCAAAATATATTATTAACCAATTTAGCCACGGTACTGGCTAAAAACAGACGATTGACTAGTGAAACAGGATTAAAAGCCCAGAAATGAACCCATGCACTTATAGTCAATTGATTCTCAACAGGTACCAAGAGCACACAATGAGGAAAGGATGATTTTTTCAATAAATAATATTGGAAAACTGGTTACTTACATGCAGAAGAATGAAAACGGACCCTTATCTCATACCATGTACAAAAACCAACTCAAAATGGATTCAGACCTAAAACTCTAAAACTGCTAGACAAAAACTTAGGAGAAAAGCCACAACATTTGTCTGAACAGTGATTTTTGCATATGACCCTGAAAGCACAGACAACAGAAGCAAAAATAGACGGATGGCATAAAAGTAAAAAGCTTTTGTACAACAGAGGAATTGATTAACAAAGTGGAGAGTCAACACATAGAATGGGTGAAAATATTTGCAAACCATATATCTGATAAAGAGGTTAATATCCAAAATATATAGTGAACTCAAACTGGGCAAAGGATCCGAACAGATATTTCTCAAAGATAGTGTACAAATGGACAAACAGTGCATGAAAAAATACTCAGCACCACTAATTATTAGGGAAATGCAAATTAAAACCACAATGAAATGTCACCTCATACCTGTTAGAATTATTTTATCAAAAAGGTAAAAATAGCAAGTGTTGTCAGGGATACAGAGAAAAGGGTAATTTTGAATATTGTTGGTGGGAATGTAAATTAGTACAGCCATTATGGAAAATTTTGTAGAGGTCCCAGAAAAAACTAAAAATAGAATTACCATATTATTCAGCAATCCCACTTCTTAGTATATAGCCAAAGGAAATGAAGTCAATGTGTCAAAGAGATAACTTCATTCTCATGTTTATTGCAGCTTATTCACAATAGCCCAGATGTGCAATTAATTTGTGTCCATCAAGAGATGAGTGGACAAAGAAAATGTAGTATATATATGCAATGGAGTACTATTCAACCTTAAAAAGGAAGGAAATTGTGTCATTAGTAACAATGGGCATGAACCTGGAGGATATTATGCTAAGTGAAATAAGCTAGGCATAGAAAGACAAATATGCATGATCTCACTTATATGTGGAATCTAAAAAAGTTAAATGAGTAGAATGATGTTTACAGAGACTGGAGGTAGGTGGAGAGGAAGACAATGGGGAGTTGGTTGAAGGGTACAAAGTTTTGGAGAGACAGTCCGAACAAATTTTAAGAACTATTGCACAGGGCAACTATAGTTAATGATGTATATTTCAAAATAACTAAAAGTAAATTTCATATGTCTCCCCACAAAAAGTATAAGTAAGTTAGGTAGATATGCTAATTAGCTTGATTTAATTATTTCACATTATATACATGTATCAGACATCGCATTTTATCTCACAAATGTATATTACAATTTGTCAACTAAAATAATATCAATAAAGAATATTTGGTTAAGATTTGTTTTATGAAAATGTTTTCTTCATTTTGCAAATAGAAAATTATAATGTTAGATATTCATGTTCAAATTGTACCTCTGAATCCCTTGGTGATTTTGATAGCACCTTGAGAATTAATGGATGGGTGATCAGTTAGTGTATAGTCAGGGGACAGAAACCATATTAGTTATTTAAGCAGAGCATTTGACATTAAGAATTGTGAATTTGTCAAAAAATTAGTAAATAAACGAAAGGATACAGGAAAATACTAAGGCATCCCAGCTACCACCACTAGGACTGGAGGAACAAAAATAAGGTAGTAAAATTACTAAAACTTAGATTCTTAGAAGAGGAACCCACAGACCTGAAGCCCTGACCTCTGAGGTGGAGGTTCTTCCATGTTGGTGCTGGTATCTCTAGTGCAAGAGGAAATGATGAGTTTTGTCAAGTATTGGGAAAATTGCAAATTAGATTCAGCTTATGCTAAGGAAGGGCCCTACTTCTGCCATATAAAGTAATATTATCAGGTGATGCTAAGAAAAATGACACACATACAGGGAAGCCTGCAGAAAGCAAACAGGAAGCAGATAGAAGGAGCAAATTGATTCTTCCCCTTTTTGGATTCCTTTTTGGCAGAGCACAATATGGAGCCAGCTGGCAAGCCAGATATGGAGTTTACAAGGTCCAAGCCCTGGCATCAGAATCTGGAGTATAGAAGTCTGGGTGTGGAGCTAAGAGACAATAGCTTGGTAACTGGCATAAACTGTAAACTGCAAGGTCTTTTCGAGCTTTAAGGTATTTGTCTGCCTGTTAGACCTGCATTGGACAGTAATCAAGTAAGCATCTTAATGACTTGACTTTTTTGAGATGTTTTCTATTTATGTATCTTGATTAGAGAGTATATAACTTTTTTCAGATCTTTGGTCTTCTTCATTTTCTTACTTAAATTAATGAATTTACCTATTTTAGTCCTGTGCTTGTTTCTCTTTGTTTATAAGAATTAAAAAATACTCTCATTACTCTGTTAGAAATGTTTGTTAAATAAGGGCTTTTGAGTTACCTAAAATAGTATGTATAATTGTCTGTGTTGCAGATTTGAACATTCAACATATTATTCCAAGTTACTCTTCCTGATGCTAGAGTTATAAATGTTTCCACATATTAAATTTGACACAGTTTTATGACTTTTTTCCTTTGGATACTGAATTTTGACTTTAAAAATATTCTTCAGTCTATGGGGTATTTAACTGCCCTCTGTTAGAACAGCTTTTTTTGGTCAAAGCTACTGCCGGACTTCCAAACTTGGTTAAATATTCTTACTACATCCCTTTTCACATGGCTTAATGTGCTCCTCTTTTACATGAAAATAATATTTACTCAAAGTAGTTCTCATGAAAGTAGACTTTATTTAAAATGTAGTATTAAACTTTCAGTAGGAAATGGTCAAATAAATAGAGAATATTAAAAATGAGGTGTTCAAAGTAGAAAGGTGGTTTAATTAGTCGGAGCACTTAAAAATGTCTGTTGATATAAAACTAACAAACATATGAAAATGTAGGTATTTAGTCACTTGTGTTTATCAGCTGAAACTTTATTATAAAAAATAATTGGTAGAAAGACTTTCATTTTGTATATAAGTATATGTGATAGTCTAAAAATACACTTTCTCTAAGATCCAAATTGTGAAAATGGGTTCTAGTTAAGCTTAATAAAAGGCAGTAACCATGCCAGACCTCCAAATACTGCAAATTCTTTTCCACAGGTAAATTTATAAATATCCCAGAATACTTGCTAAAAGTCCAATTTGAACAGGGAAATTCATATACTGGATTCTTTCATGCTAGTTTTGGGAAACCACTGTTCTCACGACATGTTCAAATGACTGTACTTTTATTAATGCTGGTATCCCTTTTCAAATAGGATTCCCAAGGATAAAATTGTTTGATTCGCTTAGAATTCTCAACTTTGTTAAGCTGCCATGTATCATCAGAGGACATCTGGAATTCGCTTTTTTTTCTTTTGAATTAGCTTTGAAAACAGTGACTGGGGTTACCATAATCACTAATTCTGTAAAAATTTAAACTCTTTTATTAAGCAAGAGAGTTCTTGTCAGGGAAGTCAGAGGTTGTCATTAACTGATTTGAGTTTGCTGCCTGAATATTAGTTCATGTTGAACTGATTTGTTTTTCTGGAACATATCTAACTTATGTTAAGCCTGCATAGAATAAAGCTTACACAGTGTAGCTTAGCCAAAAATAACCTGTTGGCTGGCCATTTTTAGAACTTTCACTATTTCTATAAATATCAGTGGTGATATGTTCTAGTACTTAGTATGTTGCTTCTTTATAGTCACTGGAGGAATTGATTATTCAAATTTTGAAAAAACTGAAACTCTATGTTGGATTTTTCCCTCATGGCTTCTGCTCCGGGCATTTTCCTACTTGTGTATCTCAAGGTAGACAGATAAAAGAAAGTGAGGTAAAATGAAAATTATGCTATTTTTGTTGTTTTTTAATTTGATTGATAAAATGTTTGTTTAGAGTTTGAAGGCATTTCATTGAGGGTCTTGGCTCATTTAAGGATCTATTTTTTGTTGTTGTTTTCACTAATTCTCTAGATCACTAAAAGTAGATCTCAGTGAACTTAAGATGAGTCTTTTAATTGTCAAGATTATTATTTATGCAAGTTTAAATTATTTTTAGAACTCAGTTTGTAAAGAAGCCCATTTTTCATTTTAAAATTATATTCTTAGTTTAAAAATTTTTATTGACAAATAATTGTATGTATATATTTATAGAATACAATATAATGGTTGGATACATGTATGCCTTGTGGAATGAGAAAATTAGGCTATTAAAAATATCCATAACCTCACATACTTAGTATTTCTTTGTGGTGAAAACATTTAAAATACACTCTCTTAGCAATTCTGAAATACAGTGTATACAATACATTATTACTAATTAGTCACCTTTTTGTGCAATAGAGTGCCAGAACTTAAAAGGATATTCTTTTTTTTCCCCCCCAAATCCCCTTTCAAGAAAAAGGAGATATTCTTAATGTAGCACTTTGTGTTAAACTTTTTTAGTAATTTCTTTTTTCAATCTTCATTTAAAATTTGAAGTTGTTTATAAGCAATTGTTAGCAGAATCTGCTAATGATTCGCCACATTCATTCTCCTTTTAGTAATAGAAGCTGCTGATTTCTAACTGGGCACATGATGCTTGAGCTAGAGATGTCAGTGCTCTATGATAATTCCTCTTCTACCTTGTCCATGGAGAGGAGAGTGTTCTTGGCCTCTCCTTCAGGGCAAGTGTTGGGGCCCTGCGGAGGCTCATTTAGGGAATTTCACATGTGACTCTGAGAATTTAGGGGACATAGGACCTAGTATCTGTCTCACTCCTGAGAATCTTCAGTGAAAAGGCTGGCTGGAGGAGCCTACTGGTGAAAACAAAAGTAGAGGGTTGTATTGTGATTGTTCTGAGCTTCCGTAGTTGGTTTGGCAAACCTCAAAGGTCTTGTATATAGAAAATTGTAAGAAACTCACACACACACAAATTATAGGAGCTAATAAACTAGTTCAGCAAGGTTGTAGGTTTTATGATCAATATGCAAGATTCACTTCTATACTTCTATTTCCTAGTAGTAATCCAAAAATGGATTTAAGAAGATAATTCCATCTATAATAGCATCAAAAGGAATAAAATAGGAATACATTTAACAAAAGAAATGTGAGACTTGTACAGTGGAAACTACAAAACATCTATCAGTGGAGTAGAATTGAGAATCCAGAAATAAACCTTATATTTATGGTTAATTGATTTTCAACAAGATGCCAAGAAAGTGTAGTTAAGAAAAGATAGTCTTTTTTTTTTTTTTTTTGAGTTGGAGTCTCACTCTGTCGCCCAGACTGGAGTGCAGTGGCCGCTCCCGGCCACCGCAGCCTCAACCTGCTGGGCTAGGCGATCCTTCTGCCTCAGCCTTCCAAGTAGCTGGAACTACAGGCGCGCACTACCACGCCCAGCTAATTTTTTGATTTATTGTAGAGATGAGGTCTCGCCGAGTTGCCCAGGTGAGTCTTGAACCCGTGGGCTCAGGCAATCCACTCACCTCAGCCTCCCCAAGCGAGGGATTACAGGCTGAGCCACCGAGCCTGGCGTCAATTTATTTTAATTTACAATATAACAAAGGGTATTTTGCCTTTTAGTAATGATAAAAATTAGATTAAACTAATATTATGCTAGGAGTATTAATATTTATTTTATATGCTACCAGTGTTCAAAAAGCTCTTGAGTTAGATTACCATAAAAATACACACATAGTTATTTAAAAGTCATGTTCTAAATTATTTAAGAACATGGAAAGGTAATTGTTACATTTTAAAAAATTACATCAATGTTTCTACAATATTTTCATAGTTTTGTAAAAGATCATGTATACATATATAGTGTGTGGGTATAAATACACGTGTGTGTGTGTGTATAGAATTTTTAAAATAACTGAAGCTTAAATCTTTACCAAAACTTTTGGTTTTATTATTTAGAATGAAAATATTTGCATAATACTGCCCCTGCTTAAACAAATCCTGTTTGATCCAAGGTTATCTTTATGAATTGTGTATGTGTGTGTGTATGTGTGTGTGTGTGTGTGTATGTATGTATGTGTATGTATGTAATTTTTTTTTTTTTGATACAAGGCTTTGCTCTGTTGCCCAGACAAAGATTGTGTAGTGGCACAATCAGGTTTCACCACAGTTTCACCCTCCTGGGCTCAGGTGATTTACCGTAGTCTCCCACATAGCCTGGACTATATGTGTGCATATAGAGGAGGTCTCATTATATTGCCCAGTCTAGGAATCCCAAATATTGAACTAAACTGTGACAAATTGATGCATTGTTGATGTATATTGTATTATCACATTAAAATTTAATGCTTTCAGATTGCATAGAATAAAAAGAAGACAAAGTCTGGTCTACTCTTTTTAAATTGTCTACCAGCTCTCACTTCTCACCGGCTATTGTGACTACATGTAATTGTTGGAGTCTACATATGACTCTGCTTGTTTTGTCATATAAAGTTCATGGATTTTATTATAGGCCTTTCAGCCTTTTAAAATTTTTTTACACCAACTTTTAGTTCAAGGCTACAGATTATCAGAGGCCCGACCTGAGTTAAATAGGGGCATTATTGCATTTTTATAACTAATTTAATGTAAACAAAATGGCCCAATGACTTGAAACTAGGACTTGCCTGTGATCTGAAATCAAATCTCCTACATTTTTGACAAATCTTTATGGCAGAAGGCAGTAGTTGGAGTAGATGTAGTTAGCTCTTTATTGGCCAACGTACTTGGATCTTCAATGGCAAGGCACCTACTTCTTTTAAGACAATAACAGCATTTATCCTTTAAGGTTTTGAGGAGATTAAATGGAATGTATATGTAAAGTGCTTAATGCAGTGCCTGGAGCATAACAAAAGTGCACAATGTTGATATTTTGGAAAGCTGTCCTGTGAACTCTAGGTTGTTTAGCAGCATACCTGACCTCTCTACCTGCTAGATGCTAGTAGCACAACCTCTTTCCTCAAGGCGTGATAACCAAAATGTCTTCAAACATTGCTGAATGTCCCCTGGGGGGCAAATTCACCCCAATTGTGAACCATTGAAATATAGGAATATGAAATTTTAGCTAGGCTTCATCCTTATGGATGCTGATTAACTTGATTTGGGCACTTAGACAAGATAATTTTTTCATGCCACATGAGTAGGCTGATTCTAAGTATTATACATAAAGGCTTTTAAAAATAGAAAATCTTAGGACTTCCTATGTGTTTGTTGCAATAATATAAAACGTTGTGCCTGGGCCCACTGGTTTTACAGCTTTATCATATGCAGTCCTGATTTTTTGCATAAAACGTTCTTAGGATCATTATTTCTTCAATTTCTGTGCAAGATACATTATTTTACAAAATCTTCTATACATTTATGATTTGTTTCATCATTAAAAAATACAGTTTCTTTTTCTTTCATGCTTTTAGATACAATTATGTAGTGCTAATTTTTTTCTTTATTTTCTAAGTTAACCTGAATTTTAGAATGTCTTTGGAAATGTAGGCTTTCCTTGGATGGGAGAGTCTGGAAACTTATTTGATAAATTTTGTGGTTCTGGGCACGTGTAAATGAGACATTTTCAGGTGCTACAGTATATAAATAAATGAATGTTTTTCCTGGCTCAGTTTTGTACCATAACTAGCCAACAAATCTTATATTAACTTCTTCAACTAAATGGAAGCGCACTAGTACATACTTCTGATTTAATAAAATCCTCAAAATAGGTTTTTGTGCTAATATATTTATAACATGCAGGTGTTTGACACAGAAATATAAATTACATGTACATAAAATTGGTTCAGGGAAATACTGAAATGTACTGGAGAGGATATTAAAATATATATTTAAACGTTTATTTTACAATTCAGCTTGAACATTTTTCAGAACTGGTAAAGAGTTTATAGCTTTATTATATGATTCATTTTTCTCTGTTGAACATTTCTAATCTTGTGTGGCTTTTATTGTTTCTCTATTTTTCTTGAAGTTTTTTAATTACTTGATTAGTCTGGTTGTATAATTCTTTCTTTTTGGAGCACAAACAGAGATTTAAGTACTACTGAAAAACCCATGTAATTATTCCTAAGAATCTTATTTACCAGCTTTTAAAAATTATACTTTTCTATAAAAAATGTATATTTTATGGTTATCTTGCTCCACAAGAACTACAAGTCTGCTGGTCTACTTAGAATGGCTGTCATATTTGTATGTTATGCTAAAAAATATTGGCCATATTTGTGATTTTGGAGGGACATAAGTATTAAATGCAACATTTAAAAGAGATATTTAAGTTGGTGAAGGGTCATCTCTAAAATTAAAACTTGCTAATTTAATTTGCCTCTTGAAATATTTATTAAAAGTATGATTATTGAGTGCCCACTAAAATGAGTGTTCTTTTTCATAATTTTTTCTCACAAATTACAGGAATTTTTCAAGAAAAGAGTAAGAAAAATTGATATGATTTTAAAAATGGATTAATAATTAGACAATTAATGATAATTAGAGAATTAAATAATTCACACATTTAAACAATGATTGATTATGCATTTGATTTTAGAATTAGAGCCAAGTTCCTCTCTTCTTCAAATCTCCCCCTAAACACCCTCTTCGTAGTGAGACCTACTCTGACTAACCAATTTATTTTATTTTATTATTTATTTATTTATTTATTTTTGATTTGGAGTCTCACTGTCGCCCAGACTGGAGTGCAGTGACCACTCCCGGCCACCGCAGCCGACCTGCTGGGCTCCAGCGATCCTTCCGCCTTAGCCTTCCAAGTAGCTGGAACTACAGGCGCGCGCTATCACGCCCGGCTGATTTTTTTGATTTATTGTAGAGATGAGGTCTCGCCAAGTTGCCCAGGCGGGTCTTGAACCCGCTGGCTCAGGCAATTCACTCACCTCAGCCTCCCAAAGGCGCGGGATTATAGGCTGAGCCACCCAGCCCGGCCTGACTAACCAATTTAAAATTATGATCGCTCAACCCCTGGATCACCCTGTATTCCCAGTCTTCCTATCGTCTGTCCTCTATCCTTTGATAGTACATATCACTTCTTGGCATATCATATTCACCTGCCAAGCTTTGTGGTGAAACATAATCCCCATTGTGGAGTTACTAAGAAGTGGGGCCTTTGGGGAAGTGATTAAGTCGTAAGGGTGCTGTCTTCATGAAGGGATTAATGTTCTTAGAAAAAGCTTTCAAAGAGAATTTGCCCCTTTTGCCCTTCTGTCCCTTCCGCCATGTGAGGACACCTAGATGGCGCCTTTTATGAGGAGCAAGCTTTTACCAGAGACTGAATCTGCCAGTGCCTTGATCTTGGACTTTGCAGCCCAGAACTGTAAGAAATAAATTTCTGTTCATTATAAATCACCCAATCGCAGGCATTTTATTACATAGTAACCTACTTTCCTTCTTTTTTTTTTTTGAGTCAGTCTCACTCTGTTGCCCAGGCTGGAGTGCAGTGGCATGCTCACGGTCACCCCAGCGATGACTGGCTGGGCTCAGGTGATCCTTCCACCTCAGCCTTCCAAGCAGCCGGAACTACAGGCGCCCGCTACCACGCCCGGCTAATTTTTGATTTATTGTAGAGACAGGTCTCGCCAAGTTGCCTGGGCTGGTCTCGAACCCTAGGCTCAGGCAATGCACTTGCCTCGGCCTCCCAAAGTGCTGAGATTACAGGCTGAACCACCAAGCCCAGCCAGTAGCCTACTTTCTATGACAGTTCTGGCCATCTTTAATGAGGTAGGCAGTGTTACTCCCGTTTTGCAGAAGAAAGAATGAAAACTCAGAGGGCTACGTAACAACAAATAGCAGATCTAGTAATGAAACACACGTCAGCCTGAATTCAAACTCTGTTTTGTTTTTTTAAGGCTGTCTCTAATGGAAAGAGAATATCTCTGATAACAATATTAGTTAATTAATCAGAAATCCCATTCTGTGACCATATTGAATAAAATATTTAGCAAAATGTATAGTATAATTGTTAGTGCACAATGTACTTATTTGTTTTGAGTATTTATTAAAATATCTGTTGTGTACCCAACCAAGGACTAGGTGCTGGGTATGCCATGATGAATAAAATAGATGAGGTCCCTGTCCTTAAGAAGCTTGTAGTCTATAGGGGAAGATAAACACAATCAAATATTTAGAAGTCTGTTCCCCTTCCCCTCTGCTCCACATTGTGATGGAAAGTATAAAAGTAGAAAATATTCTGGTTATATTTATTATTTTATTTTTACTCTTATTTTTATTTTGAGTTGGGGTCTTACTCTGTCACCCAGACTGGAGTACGGTGGCATGATCACAGCTTACTGTAGCCTTGACCTCATGGGCTTAGGCAATCCTTCCACCTCAGCTCCTGAGTAGCTGGGACTACACGTGCATACCATGCTAATGCCTTGTTAATTTTTTGTAGACATGGGTTTTCACTATGTTACCCAGGCTGGTCTTGAACTCCTGGACTCAAGCAATCCTCCCGTCTTGGCCTCCCAAAGTCCTGGGATTACAGGCTTGAGGCACTGTGTCTGGCCTATTCTGGATACATTTCGATTTCATTCTGTTTTTTCAAAATATGTGGCTAAAATTTGGTGACTCAGAAAATTATTTCTTCTCACTTTCTTGAGTCTTCATATACTCTAGTTTTAAAAAGAAAAGTCCAAGTAACAGCAAGATTACTTTTTTAAAAAAGCATTTTCTTTTTATTCTATTATAGTGAGAGATGATAATAAAAGTTGGCTATATTATTATCTGTTTCTGAAACTATCTTGAATTCTGAAATACCAAATTGAGCAAAAAATGCACATGCTTGTCATTTTTAGATCATTTGCACATTGCTCTGTTCAAACTATTAGTGAAAAATTATTTTATTAATAATATGATTTGAATATGCTTAGTTTTTATCTAATTATCTTTATTATACTTCTTTAAGGTCAATATTTCATTCTTAATGGATTGTGATAAAGTCTTATATGTAGATGAATTCTGAGTAATAGAGAAAATTAACAATGAAATGCAAGATTAATACAGAATTTTTACCATTAGAAAGGGATTGGCAGTAGCGGGATACTGCTGGGATGGGGACAGGAGAGGACATAACATCAATAAGGGTAGTTGATCTCAAACCAGGCAAAGTGGGGACCAAAGGGAGGCCCAAACTTTACCTGCATGATGTTCACTTGTATATCTAATCCTAAATTGTGCCCCACATCTTTACAGTAAAAAAAATATATTTAAAAAAATAAAGAATTTTTGATTTTCATCCCATTGCAATATTCTAAGTTAGACTAAATGATACCACTATTTTAAGGATAACTTGGTTTTTCTTTATTTCATAAACACCACACCTATTTATTTTTCTTATGAATGAAGATAAGTAATAGGAAGAAAAGACATTCATCAGCTCTTGAATAGCAGACTTTTGACCGCTTTTTTCTTTCTTCCTGTGTTTGTGTAATCATAATCCTTTGAAAGTTTCATTTACTTTGGAGATTATGGCTTTAAAAAAGGATTTTAAAGTAATCTCTTATTAATAAAATGTATATGTTAAAACTAGGATATTTTGAGCATTTGTACTTTGATATTTCCCAGGTACACAATTCTGATGTGATGTTTCTAATAGACTGTTTAGAAACTCTTAGCTCTTCTAGCGTAGTATAAGATTGAAGGCACTTCCAGTTCAATGTTCCTTAAGAACGTGATAAGAAGGTGAAAATCATGTAAGGGGAGATTTGGGTGTCTTTTGTATGTGCATCAAGGCTCTCAAACTTGTAAAAGTCAAGGGGTAAGAAGAAATATAATCAAACATGTTAGTGGTTTTGAGAAGTGTATTACTCTAAATGCCTGGATCCTGAATTCCTGAATTTCTTCAGGGGTAAGAGAAAACTGTAAGGTGAATATTTTAAACAGCTGGTTGGTGTGCTGAATGTGGCCTACAGATATATAGGCCACATATATATATATATATATATATGTCTTCAGATATATATGTCAAGTATTTAATAGTTGAGGTCTTCACACAAAAGTTCAGATTTCCAGCCTTTGGAACATTGGAATATCTGATCATAGTGAACCAGCTTTCTTACATAGTAACCGTTAGCTGAGTTGAGTGATGATGCCTTTTGGGCCATACTCTAGTGTGCCATAGCTTCTGTCACTCTCCTCCCTGGACACTGACACGTAGTGTCAATTACCATTTATCATTGTGTAGGACTATCATTTTTTTCTTGTATTTGGTCTGTAGTCATGAATTTGCATCCCCTATCACAGAGGGAAAGTTCTCCCTGCAAAACCTTTCCCTGTAACCCTCTTCTCAATCTTCAGTGTTGGACCCTCTCTTCCTCATGCCCCTATAGCATCTAGGCCACATAGCCTTTCAAAAGTTATCATTCTAAATTGTGTGTTCACTTGATAACCTTCTCTGCTGGCTGTGAATATTTTCAGGTAAGGATTTTGTATTTTGTTATATCTTCAGGGAATTCAGTAGAGCCTGACACTTAAATAGTGCAAATTTATGTTTATTTGTTAATAAATGAGATGACCTTTAAATGTTTCCCGGAAAACAGATTCGAGGATGTTAGTGAGTATCCAGGAATAGTTATTTTCTCATGATGCTCTAATATTTTTCAGTAAAACTCATCAAAAGGGATATTTGATGACTACTGCAAAACAAAGCAAGGAACAGGGTGAGACAAGAGAGACTCCAAGGGTGAAATGGAAGGAGGTGCTCTTTCTCAGAGTAAGGCAAGTGCCTACTTAAATTTTGTCATAGCTACTTGAGAAGGTGAGGTGGGAGGGAGGAACACTTGAACCTAGGAAGTTGAGAACAACCTGGGCAACAAAATGAGACTCTGTCTTAAAAAAACAAAAACAAAAAAACAGGCATGGTGGTTTATGATTGTAGTCCCAGCTACTTGGTAGGCTGAACTGGGAGGATCATTTGAGCCCAGGAGATTGAGATTGCAAGTAAGCTATGATGTAGTGCTGCACTGATACAGAGTTGTTGACAGAGCAAGACCTCACTGCTAAAAAATAAAAATAAAATAAATTTTATGCCATAGAAGCTACTTTTGCTTCACCAAACTCCTAACTCTGCATATGCAAATCAACTTTTAGTTTAAAAATAAAACATTGATCCTAATTGGAAGGGCTATAGCAACAGGAATCTAGATTTTTAAAAAATGATCATGAGAAAAGATTTTTTAAAGAAATTTATACTTCTGGATGCTTTAGAGATTTTCTTAATATGATCAGTTTTAAGCAATCTAATTAGGACATGTTTGGGTATAGTTTCTTCATGTTTCTTTTTCCTGAATCTTGTTAATCTTCTTGGATCTGTGAGCTTATTGTTTTCATCAAATTTGGCAAAATTTCAGGCTTTACTTTTTTCAAAAAATTTCCACATCCTTTCTTCTTTCTGTTCTTTATAAGAACTTTAATTAAAAACATTTTAGCTACTTGAAGTTGACTCACAACTCACTGATGCTTCATTAATTTTTTCAGTCTTTTTTGGTGTGTTTTATTTTAGATACTTTCTATAGCTATGACTTCTGATTCACTAATCTTTTCTTTAGAATAGTTAATCTACTATTAATCTTGTCCAAAGTATTTTTCATTTAACGTCTGTGTCATTTCTGAGTTGGTTTCCATGATTGATTTTTTTCCCTCTTTATGACATTTACTTTTCTGCTTATTTGCATGCCTGGTAATTTTTTATTAGATGCCAGACATTGAGATTTTAGTTTGTTGGGTGCTGTATATTTTTACATTCCTATAATATTCCTGAACTTGGTTCTGGGACTCAGTTAAGATCCTAATAAACAGATTGATCCTTTCTGTGTGACATGGACGTTTAAGCTGGAGAACAGAAAGAAAGGAAAAATCAGGGAATACAGTGTGGGAAGATAATTGTCCTGGAAGCCAGGGAGACAATGTTATGAAATAGAGAAAGTTTGCTGATCATATACTTCTGAGAAGTCAAATGAAATAAACTACTGAATAAAATCACTTACTTTTACACAGAGATTATTTTGTAGTCTTATGAGCAGAAATCAGATTACAAAGTGTTGAGAAGTGTGTGAGAGAATGGAATGAGGTAGAGAATGAATTCTTCTTTTTTATTTTTAAATTTCTCAGATTCCCTTCCTCCTTATGTATTTTTTCCATTTCCTTAACAAATAGACTAACAACCTTATGATGGAATATACACTTTTAAAAATGTATATGTTTTTTCTATTTAGGCTTATTTAGAGGATGTGATACTTTTACTTGTGGAGTTTGGTTGGTAACTCCCAACCTTAATTTTTTTTTTTTTTTTGAGTTGGAGTCTCACTCTGTCGCCCAGACTGGAGTGCAGTGGCATGCTCCCGGCCACTGCAACCTCGACCTGCTTGGCTCCAGCGATCCTTCTGCCTCAGCCTTCCAAGTAACTGGAACTACAGGTGTGCGCTACCGCACCCGGCTAATTTTTTTGATTTATTGTAGAGATAAGGTCTTGCCAAGTTGCCCAGGTGGGTCTTGAACCCGCGGGCTCAGACAATTCACTCACCTCGGCCTCCCAAAGCACGGGATTACAGGCTGAGCCACCGAGCTCAGCCCCAACCTTTATTTAACTGAGTTTATTTCTAGGTATTGGAAGAATGGATGTCATTAACTTTAGGTTTCAAACTATAGAGGAAAATCCTAAATAAGTTTCTTGTTGTTGCTGATTTGGTGTTGCTGTGTGTAGCATTTTCTTGTTTAGGTTCAAAATAGCAGCCTCAGTTCCTTTCTATAATAACACACTCTTGTTCTAGTCTCATATATAGCATTAGTCTGTTAGCAGTGAAACAGGAGATTGCCAATAGCTAGAGAAGACCAAAGCATTGTTTTGTAGCTTTCCTCACATACAAAATAAACAAAAATAAAATATAGATATGTTAGAAGTACTTAAACAAAAACAAAACATAATGAAATACTTTAAGTGAAATCTCTTTTGATAAGGTAACAGAGAGGATTTGAGCATCATCTTGAGCATGGTGTAACCAAATAAAAGGTGCTTTATTGAAAAGTTGTTTAGTAATACATATCTTATGAAATTAAATCTAAGGAAGTGGGTTCACCAGTGGTAGAAATAGTTCCAAAAGCATGACAAAGAGACTTGGCTTCTGTCTTTATTCTGTTACTAACCATATGACCTTAAGCAAATTGCTTAAATTCTCTGATCCTCAGTTTTCTTATTTGTAAACTGTGATCATCTTTGACATCCTAGTCTCATTGGTCAATCATGCTGAGCAAATGAGAAACAAAAAATGTGACAAACCATGAAGTACTAGATGTAGTCACAGTATTTCAAGGATTAAGTATCTCTAGCCATCAGTGAAACACCTTCAGTTCTAATTGTTTTATTAACTTATTTTATCCGGAGTGGCATTCAGTTATTGATTTTCTCCCCTAGGATTACAGGCCAGGGTAATTTGAAGATGACAACTCTACCTGAGGAAACTATGAGCCATGCAGAGCTGTTCTGGCATGTGATGTTACTGAGAAACATAGGGAGACGAATTTAAGGCTTTGGCCCCATTCCTCAGCTCCTTGTTATCAGCCACTTACAAGATAGAATGGAGGTCCCTCTATGGCATAGACTGTAGAGAGTAAAGGCATATTAGTGGAATAAAGATGCTGATTGTCTTTGCTTTGTTGCCTGTGTGCATCCTGTGGAGACAGGAGGAATAAGTAAGAAGGAAGTGGTAAAATTAGAGTGCATTCCTGGCAAACGCTTTGTTCTTGAGCTGTATTTTGGAATAGAGGGTGTACATATGCTAATTTTATATTTTATAATGTGTATTTTATAATATATAAAGCACATTCACATTCCTAGCACTTTGAAAAGTTGCAAATGAAGAATATTTATTCTACTAAAACTGTAAATATAATGTACCCTTAAAATGTAATGTAAAATTTAGATTCACATATTGTAAGAAATTGAGAGGTTAATGTGAATGAGAGCAACACTGTTGGATCTCAGAATTTTATGAGGATATGTTTGGCCTGGAAAACATTGGGTCATATTTATAGAGCAGGCTTGTGTATGTTGACTTATAGTAAATAAAAAAAAGTAGATACTGTTATGAATAATATGAATGGCCTATTTTGTATTTAGGACTTTTCTGGGAAGAATATGTACAATCTTTACCAAGAAACCTAAATTATGCTGTTGGTTTGACAACAAAGTGCAACTCATTTTATTTTTTACACGATAAGGGCAAAAGTGTCAAGAAAGCTTTTATAAGCCTATCATGGTATGTTGGAAGTCAGGAATAGTAAAATTTCACCAGCCAAGTGAGATAGAGCCATTATGTCAATATTTGTGGACTGATAAATGTAACTTGTGAAACTTGGCTCCAGTTGCCAGCTGCTTTAGTCTTGAAATTTAAAATTACATTAGTAATGAAAACTAATGGACACAAAATTTCCATTTTTATAAAACAGTTCTAACCAACTTACACACTTTTTGAGAAAAATAACTTTATATAGTATTGGCAACTACTGATTAAATATTTGAATCTGGTTTTGTGCACATAGAGCACATTTTATTCATAACATTAACCACACAGTAAATAAATGAATACCGCAGTCATTTACCTTACTTAGTATAACTAAAAAGTTAAGTATTAAGTGTGCAATAACTATGTAGAAATGCAAAAGTAATGAGGAACATTATTGGAATACTATGCAAAACCTCACATTCTTGTATCTTATCATTATAGTTTTCTTGAAATTTAACTGAATAATCTAATTTTTTTCTTATATAATTATATAAAATATTTTGGTTTCAAATATAATTTTGGGCCTGGTGCGGTGGCTCGCGCCTGTAATTCCAGCACTCTGGGAGGCTGAGATGGGAGGATTGCTGAGCCTAGGAGTTACAGATCAGCCTGGGCAACATAGTGAGACCTCCTCTCTACAAAAAAATAAAAAAAATTAGCTGGATGTGGTGATGTGTGCCTGTAGTCCCAGCTACTTGGGAGGCTGAAGTGGAAGGGTTGTTTGAGCCCGGGAGGTCGAGGCTGTGGTTAAGCTGTAATCATGCCACTGCACTCCAGCCTGGGTGACAGAGTGAGACTTCGAGTCAAAACAACAGCAGCAACAACACCAAATATAATTTTGATTCACTCTTATTTCCTTGAACAATTTGTTCATATATTCCTTTAATTGCTAAGCCAAAACTTGTGTTTAGCTGTTCTTGTTGATCGGAACATTAAAAAAAAAGATAACATTAAGAGAAGCTTTAATTGGCTGTCAGCAACTTCAAATCTTTTCCCTTCAGATGTCATTCTAGGTATATTGTAAATTTGAAGGTAAATAGCTAAATAACAATTTTAATCCTTATATAAAATTAATGTATCTGAGCCTTAATCAAGTGGCACTTATCTCAGATTTTACATATTATCTACATGTGCATTTTTTTTACATCTTTTTGAGGGGCACAAATTGAAAGGAATGAGGAGTGTGTCTTTGGTAGATGTCTGGCTATGCATAGATTCTTAGTCTACCACTACAACTGAAAAATTAGGATTTCAGATGATATTTTCTTTTTTTTTTTTTTTTTGAGTTGGAGTCGCACTCTGTCGCCCAGACTGGATTGCAGTGGCCGCTCCCGGCCACCGCCGCCTCGACCTGCTGGGCTCCGGCGATCCTTCCGTCTCAGCCTTCCAAGTAGCTGGAACTACAGGCGCGCGCTACCATGCCCGGCTCAGATGATATTTTCAATGACAATTAAGTTTTATATTTTATTCCTTCAAGAGATTTATGTATATTTTTCACTTAAAATTAAAAATGTGATTCTTTTGTAGTTCATTAAGCATGGCGATGATTGGATATTCACGT
>CAUYQG010232810.1:0-16016 GCA_963574415.1 Tarsius wallacei | reverse complement strand
ACATCAAAATTCACAAGTTCAGAAAGCAGATAACAGACACTTGTCCTACCTATTGTGTGCATAACAACGTATCTTTCCTTTAAATTGATAATCACAATCTTCATCTACCCATCTATTTATTCAACATATAAGGGGAGATCTAAAAAAAGGAAGTTAATTATAAAAACATTATTTATTCTTATAGGTTTAAACTTCAGTAACATTCAAAGTACTCTCCATTTGATGTGATACATCTATCAAGATTTTTTTTCTAATGCTCACAATCGTTTTTTAACTCATAAAATTTGTTTTGTTTTGAATGAAGGAAGATATGCTTGTTAAAGGAAAGATATGTTGTTATGCACACAATAGATAGGACAAGAAGTGTCTGTTATCTGCTTCCTGAACTTGTGAATTTTGATGTATTTTAATGCTCTTGTTATTTTTGTTTTACACATCAGCAAACCATTTTCCTTTGAGAAATTCTTTCATCCAGGGAAGCAACAACCAAAAAAAAGTTGCTTGGGGCAAGATCAAGTGAATAGGGAGGATGGGACACAATGGTCATGCAGTTTTGGCTCAAAAACTGCTGAACACTCAGTGCAGTGTGGGCAGGTGTGATTGTAAACCACCCATTATGAAATGGGCAAACACACTGAAAGAATCTCCCAGAAAAAATCCACCAAAGCCCAACACAGCATCTCACAACAACACTATTTAGTATATTAATGCCGACGGGTTCCTAGAACACTTACCTAGTGGGGGAAGCCTGTAAAACAAGGGGCCTCCCTCCAAAAAGATAATTCGAACTTTGTTTATCTCCCCCCTTATATACTTATTGAGTATTTATTATATACTTGAAATGCCAGTGAGTAAAACTGAGTGTTACTCTTATGGAGTTAATTTGTACCAGAGTTAAAATAGAAGAAGAAAGGTATCTAGTAAATGAAATGACAACTATTATGCATAAAAATAACAAAATAGAGCAAAAAAAGAAAATCTGGAGTTCCAAATAGGAAATCATTTTTAAAATAGAGTTTCAGATTAGCCATTACCAAGAAGATGACATTTGAGAAAAAACTTGAGTATTAGATAATTATTTTTGTTCATATCATGGAGTAGAATTTTCCAAGAAGAGGGAATAGCCACTGGAAATAATTTAAGGTATGAACATGCTAGACATATGTACCGATTCATAAAATGGCAGGTATTACTGATATAGAGCCTAAGAGTAGGAAATGTGGGAGAAAAATCATAGAAATCATTGGGATGGGGTTTCAGCATAATATTTGACACAATGGGAAGATGAACTCTTGCATGATTTTGAAAGAATTATACCAAACAGTTATTTCTTTAATCTTTAAAAATTATTTCAATAGCTTTAGGGAGTACAAATGGTTTTTGGTTAAATAGATGCATTGAATCATGGAGACAAAATCTGGGATTTAGTGTACCCACCAACCCTACCTGTGCACGTTGTACTCAGTAGGTGGTTTTTAATTCCTTCCACCATTTTCACCATCCGGCTTATGTGTATTCAATGACCAATATTTGAGTTCTTTGTAGATTCTGGATATTAGTCTTTTGTCAGACATATACTTTGAAAACATGTCCCGTTCTGTAGGTTGCCTGCTTTCTCTATTGATTATTACTTTTGCTGTGAAGAAGTTTAATTTTAATTAAGTCCCACTAATTTATGTTTGTTTTGTTGCATTTGCTATTCATGTTTTTATCATAATATCTTTGCTTAGACCAATGTTTTTCTGTTTTTTGTTTTGTTTTGTTTTGTTTTTTCTTGTAGGACTTGTATAGTTTCAGGTCTGACATTTAGTTTTTAATCCATCTTGAATTAATTTGTGTATATGGTGTGAAATAGAGATCAAGTTTCATTTTTCTGAATGTAGCTATTCAAGTTTTCCAGCTCCATTTGTTGAATAGGTTGTCCTTTTCCCACATGTTTGATCTTTGTCAAAGGTCAGTTTGTTCTAGTTACTTGAGTTTATTTCTGGATTCTCTATTCTCTTCCATTGGTCCATGTGTCTGCTCTTGAACCAGTACCATGTTTTGTTTTGTTTTGTTTTGTTTTTTGCTTGCTAAAGTCTTGTAGCATAATTGAAAGTCAGGTAATGTGATACCTCCAGTTTTATTCTTTTTGCTTAGGATTGCTTTGACTATTTTGGTTCCCATATGCATTTTAGATTTTTTTTTTAATTCTGTGAAAAAATGATGTTGGTTGTTGGATAGGTATTACATTGAATCTATGGGTTACTTTGGGTAATATGGCCATTTTAACAATGTTGATTCTTCCCACATATGAGCATGAGATGTTCTCCATTAGTGTGTGTCCTCTACAATTTCTATCATTAGTGTTACTTAGTTCTTGCAAAGATTTTTCACCTCCTTGGTTAAATATATTCCTAGATATTTCAGCTCTTTGGTTGCTATGGTGAATGGAATTGCGTTATTTTTATTTGATTCTCAACCTGGTCGCTATTGGTGTATAGTAGTGCTACTGATTTGTGTGTGTGTGTTTTGTATTCTGAAGCTTTACTGAATTCATTTATAAAGTCCAGGAGTCTCGTGGAGGATTCTCTAAGTATAAAGTCATATAGTCAGCATCCAGATAGAATGAAGTTTTCTTTCCAATTTGGATAACCTTAATTTCTTCCTTTCCCTTGACTGCTCTGGTTAGAACTTCTAGTACTATATTGAATAGAAGTGGTGAAATTAGGCGTCCTTCCCTTATTCCAGTTCTGAGGGGAAATGCAATCAATTTTTCTCCCTTTAGCATGACATTGGTTGTGGGTTTGTCATATATGGCTTTAATTATTTGAGAAATGGTCCCTCTATGCTTATTTTGATGAGGATTTTTATAATAAAACAATGCTAGATTTTATAAAATAATTTTTCTGCATCTACTAAAATGATCATGTAATTTTGGCTTTTAATTCCATTACTGAGGTGGATTGTGTATATTGATTTGCATATGTTGAACAATTCTTACACTCTTGAGATAAAACCCATTTGATCATGGTGAATTTTTTTATGTGCTGTTGATTTAAGTTTGCTGATATTCTTTGAAGATTTTTGCATCTATATTCATAAGAAATGTTGATCTGTAGTTTTCTTTTTGCATTGTGTCTTTTCCTGGTCTTGTTATCAGAGTAATACCAGTTCTGTAAAATAGGGAGAATTCCCTCTTTTAAACCTTATTAAATAACATCAGTAAAATTTCTGAAACTATGGTGGAATGTGGCTGTGAGTCCATCAGGTCCTGGACTTTTTATTGTTGGGAACTTAATAATGGTTTACTTCTTGCTACATGCTATTGTTCTGTCTAAGACCTCTACTTCTTTCTGATTCAAGGCTGGGGGTATGTATGTTTTCAAGAATGTATCCAGTTCCTCTAGATTGACTAGTTTGTTTGCATAGAAATATTTATAAAATTGTGGATGATCTTTAGTATTTCTGTTGTATAGTATATTAGTTGTAATGTTTTCATTTTCATTTGTAAATGAGATAATTTAAATTTTCTTCATTTCTTAATTAACTTCACTAGTGGTCTATCAATTTTGTTTATTTTTTAAAGAATCAACTTTTATTGATCCTGCTATTATTTTTTAATTTCAATTTCATTTAGTTTCATTCTGATTTTTTTGCTCTTTTTTTTTCCTGCAAGGCTAGGGTTTGAGTATGTTCATGTTTTCTATTTCCTTGAGGTGTGATATTACATTGCTGATATGCAATCTTTCATTCTTATTAATATGTTATTAATTAATAAGTGCTAAAAATTTTTCTCTAAGCACAATTCTGTTCCCTTGAGATTTTGATAACTTTTTTTTCATTGTTGTCATTCACTTTAGGACTTTAAAAATTTCCATCTTGATTTCACTGTTGACCCAAGGGTCACTAAGGAGCAGATTGTTTAACTCTCATGTCTTTGTTTGGTGTTGTGGGTTCTTCTTGAAGTTAATTTAAAGTTTTATTACACTGTGGTCTGAGAAGCTACATAATATGATTTTATTTTTTTAACTTATCGAGACTTAATTTATGGCCTATCATATGGTCTATCTTGAAAAAATGTTCCAATATATATATTCTGTAGTTTGGATGTGGAATGCTCTGTAGATATCTATTTGTTCGTTCTCTTTAGGGTTCAACTTAACTTCAATGTTTCTTTTTTAAAAAAAAAATTATTTTAAAATCGTGGGGTACAGTTAAGGGTTAGGTATACAAACATCCACTGTGAAGGTACCCTTATGGATGGGGTGTGGCTCCCTTCCCCAGGCAGCTATTGACTACCGTTAATCCAAACTCCCTGCTCCCTCCCCATCCCATGGTTTCCCGCCACTGTCAATCCTTTTCCTGTAGTATTATGGTATTTGTTCAAGGTCCACTTATGAATGAGAATATGTGATACTCAGATCTTTGTTTCTGTGAAAGATCACTCAGTATTATAAACTCTAATTCCATCCAGGAAATTCATGATTTTGTTCTTCTTTATGGCTGTGTAATATTCCATCGTGTATATGTACCACATTTTTATTCCAGTCTTCTTTTGATGCACAGCGTGATTGGTTTCATGATCTTGCTATTGTGAACAAGCTGTGTTAAACATATGTGTGCTGGTATCTTTTTTTCTAGAGTGATTTGAGTTCTTCTGGGTATATTCCCAGTAGGGGGATTGCAGGATCATATGGAAGGTCAATTTTTAGAGCTTTTAGGAATCACCACACTGATTTCCACAAAGGCTGTACTAGTATACACTCCCACCAACAGTGTAGAAGTGTTCTCTTTTCGTCACATCCTCTCCAGAATCTGTTATTTTTTGAGTTATTGATGATAGCCATTCTGACTGGAGTCAGGTGGTATCTCACTGTAGATTTAATTTGCATCTCCTTGATGACTACCGAGGCTGAACATTTTTTCATGCATCTGTTGGTTGCCTGTATTTCTTCTTCTTCTTCTTCTTCTTTTTTTTTTTTTAGCACTTTTGAGTTTCTTGAAGATCCTTGATGTTAGGCCTTTATCAGACATGGAGTTGGCAAATATTTTTTACCAGTCTGTGGGCTGTCTCCCTGCTCTCTTTATGGTTTCTTTGGCTTTGCAGAAGCTTGACTGAAAGTGGCGGGAAACTGTGGAGAGGTGGGTGGCGGGGTAGGGAGGTGGGATTCACAGTAGTCGATATCTGCCTGGGGAAGGGGAGGGGTCACACCTCATTGATAAGGGTACATGCACGGTGAATATTTGCATACTAGTCCTGAATTGTGCCCCACAACTTTAAATAAAAATTAAAAGAGGAAAAAAAATAATGCAAATCAAAACCACGGTGGGATATTATCTCTCTCCTGTTAAAGTCGCTACTACTCTAAACTAAAAAAATAATAGATGCTGGTGAGAATGTAAAAAAAGGAAGGAACTCTCATAAATGTTTGTGAGAATGTAAATTATTGCAGTCATTATTGAAAACTATAGAGAATTTTCTTACAAAATTAAAAATGGAAATACCGTATGACCTAGCAATTCCTCTTCTGGGTATATATACAAAATAAATAAAATAGTTTTGTAAATTTGTCCATACTCCCATGTTCATGGCAGCATTATTCACAATAGCCAAAATATGGACAAAAACAAAGTGTCTATCAATGAACAAATAGATGGAGAGACTGTTATATATTCATATATAATGCATATATACTAAGACTTAATAATATTCCATATATACACATATGCATGTATCTATATACATATTTCATTATAAATGTAATATTTTTCTGCCTTATAAAAATAATCTCTCATTTATCAAAACATGGATAGACCTGAAGGACATTACACTGTCAAATAAACCAGACAGAAAAATATTGCATAATTTTACTTATATGTGGAATGTAAAAAGGGATGAAATATACAGATACAGAAAATAAAACAGTGGTTACCAGAATTGGGGCTGGGAGGAGAAAATAGGCAGATGTAGATTAAAAGTTACAAAATAGCACAAAGTGTCAATGTAGTACAAAGTGTAAATGCCACTGCAAACACACCCACAGGTCCAGCGCAAAGTCAAGTGAGACTTCTCCTGCCACAATGTTTCCCATGAGAGTAAAAGAGATCAAGAGGACACAGTTAGCATTTGCCATCAAAGATCCCAATATTCTTCACCATGGCTATAGACCCTTATAGCCATGGTTACTGAGAACCCTTGCAATCCTTGCTGATGACAAGTTCAGTTGACAGAGCTGTGTAGAAACAACAGTGATGAAACTTCCCTGGAGCCAGAACAAGCACATTTCACCTAGCTATTATCCTTGCACTCAGCAAAAGATGAAAATATTCCCACATCCAAATCAGTTCACAAAGCCTGGAAGAAGTGACTTGATCCATCATATGTGCAGATTTTAAAGCAAAGCAACAGAAAGCATTAAAAGCCAAAGAAACATGACAACACTAAAGAACACAATAATTTTACATTAATGGAACACAAATACATTGAGATTTACAAATTGCCTGACAATTTAAAATAATTGTTTTAAGGAAGCTCAGTGAAGTTCAAGATAATGCAGAGAAACAACTCAATAAAATAAGAAAAACAATAAGCTAAACGAAAGTTCTTCAGACTAATAAAAATTAGACAAACACTTTCTAAAGCTGTAAAAGAACAAAGAATAAAATGAAAATTGCAATAGATAATGTCAACAGCAGAAATGATCAAGTGGAAGAAAAAAAATCTGTTAAATTGAACACAAATCATTTAATAATATATAAAAACAGTGAGAAAAATATTTTTTTAAATGGCAAACATATCAGTAATTATTTTTAATATATAAAAGTTAAATTATCCAATCAAGAGACAGAGGGGCTGAATTACTTGTTTGTTTGTTTAAAAGACCCAATGTTTGCTGCCTAGAAAAGACTCACTTTTTAAAAAAGTTTTAATTATTTATTTTAAGTATGTGGGGTACAGTTCAGGGTTAGGTATATAAATGTTCATTATGCAGATTCCCTTGTTAATGAAGTGTATCCTCTCCTCCTCTGGCAGTTTTCCACTACTGCCAATCCCACCTCTGACCTCCCCTGTCAGTTTTCCACTACTGCCAATCCCTTTCCTATAGTGTTATAATACTCGTTCAAGGTTTGCTGAGGATTGTTTTCTGATACTCAGGTCTGTGTTTCCATGATAGATTACTCAGTGTTATAGACTCTAAGTCCATCCAAGTTGCTGTGCAGTTCATAATTGTGCCCTTTTTTATGGCTACATAATATTCCATCATGTATATGTACCCCCCTTTTTTTAAAATCCAGTCCTCTTTTGATGGGCAGGAAGGTTGGTTACAGGTTTTTGCTGTTGTAAATAATGCTGCAATAAACACGCATGTCCAGGTAACTTTTTCACAGAGTGATTTGAGTTCCTCTGGGTTTATTCCCAGTAGGGGGATTGCAGGATCTTATGTGAGGTCGATTTTTAGATCTTTAGAAATCACCACACATTTTCCAGAGTCTGTGCTAGTTTACACTCCCACCAACAGTGTAGAATTGTTAATGTTTCACCACATCCTCTCCAGCATCTGTTGCTTTTGGGTTATTGATGATGGCCAACCTGACTGGAGTTAGGTGGTTTCTCAGTATGGTTTTAAGTTGCATTTTTTGATGACTAGTGAGACTGAACATTTTTCCATGTATCTGTTGGCTGCTTGCATGCCTTCTTTTGAGAAGTGTCTATTCATATCTTTTGCCCACTTTGTAATGGAGCTGTTTGTTTTTTTCTTTTTGCCATGACCGAGTTCCTTGTAGATCCTAGATGTTAGGCCTTTGTCAGACACACAGTTGGCAGATATTTTTTCCCTGTCTGTGGGCTGTCTCACTGCTCTCTCAATGGTTTTTTTGGCTTTGCAGAAGCCTGTCAGTTTGATGAGGTCCCACTTGTCTACCTTATTTCTTATGGCATGGGCACTTGGGATTTTGATTAGGAATTGGTTGCCAGTTCCAATTTCCATAAGCATTTCTCCTGCATTTTCTAAAATTCTTATAGATTGAGGTTTTATGTTTAGGTCTTTGACTCATTTAGAGTTGATTTTTGTGTATAGTGATAGGTAGGGGTCTTGTTTTGATCTTCTGCATGTGGTCAGCCAGTTTTCCCAGCATCATTTAAAGACTAGGTTCTCCTCTCCTCAGTGGTTAATGGTGGAGGCTTTGTTGAAGATGAATTGGTTGAAAAATTGAGGGTTTACTTCTGGAATATCTATCCCATTCTGTTGGTCTATATGCCTGTTCTTGTACAAATACCAGGCTGTTTTGATTATTGTAGCTTTATGTTGAAAGTTGAAAGTCTGGGAATGTGATGCCCCCTGTTTTTTGTTTGTTTGTTTGTTTGTTTGTTTGTTTTGTCGAGGACTGTTTTGGATATTTGTGGTTTCCGTATGAATTCCTGTATAGTCATTTCAAGGTCTGAGAAGAATGCTGCTGGTAATTTAATGGATATTGTGTTAAATCTGTAGATTGCCTTGGGTAGGATGGACATGTTAACAATATTGATTTTTCCAATACATAAGTATGGAATATATTTCAATTTGCTTGTGCTCTTGGATTTCTTTGAGCAGTGTTTTGTAGTTTTTGTTGTACAGGTCTCTGACTTCTCTGGTTAGGAAGATGCCAAGGTATTTCATTTTTTTGTGGCTATTGTGAATGGGATTGTGCTTTTTGTTTGAGTTTCTGTTTGCTTGTTGTTGGTGTATAGGAAAGCAATTTGCTTTTGCACATTTATGTTGTACCCTGAGACTTTTCCAAAGTCCTTTATCAGTACAAGGAGGTTTTTGACAGATTCTCTTAGGTTTTTGAGGTATATAATCATGTCATCTGCAAGGAGGGATAACTTAACTTCCGCTTTTCCTATTTGGATGCCCCTGATTTCCTTCTCTTGTCTGTTTCCTTTAGCTAGGACTTCAAACACTATGTTGAACAGGAGGGGTGAGAGTGGACATGCTTGTCTTTTTCTGGTTTTGAGGGGAAGTGGTTCCAATTTCTATCTGTTTATCAGTATGTTGGCTGTGGTTTTCTTGTAGATGGCTCTTACTATTTGAGGTATGTTCCATCTATGCCTAGATGCTCAAGGTTTTTTATCAAGAAGGGTGCTGTATTTTATCAAAAGTTTAGTCTGCATCTAATGATGTTATCAGTGCTTTTTGTTTTTACATCTGTTGATGTATTTAATTATGTTTATGGTCTTGTAGATTTTGACCCAGTCCTGAACCCTGGAGATGAAGCCTACTTGGTCAAGGTGGATTATTTTTTATATGTGTTTTTGGATCCAATTTGCTAGAATCTTGTTGAGAATTTTAGCATCTATGTTCATCAAGGACACTGGCTTATAGTTCTCTTTCCTTGTGGGATCTTTACCTGGTTTGAGTATCCATGTGATATTAGCTTCCTAAAATGATTTGGGGAGAGTTTCATCTTTCTTGATTGCCTTGAATACTTACAATAGAATTAGTACCAGTTCCTCCTTGTATGTTTTGTAGAATTCTGCTGGAAAGCCATCTGGTCCAGGGCTCTTACTTGTAGGTAGTTTTCTTATGACATAGTCAATTTCCTGTGTTGTTATTGGTCTATTTAGTGTCTCAATTTCTTCTTGTTTCAACCTACAGGGGTTGTGTGATGCTAGAAAAACTTCCATTTCATTTACGTTTCAAGTTTGTTTCCATACAAGTGAACGCAGTAATCTCTGATAATCTTTTGTATTTCTTTGGGATAAGTTATGACTTTCTCTTTTGCATTTCTGATTGTGTTTATTTGGGCTTTTTCTCTCCTTTTCTCAGTCAGTCTAGCTAGGGGTCCATAAATCTTGTTTATCCTTTCAAAAGCCAGTTTTTTGATTTGGTGACTTTTTGTATTATATTTTGTCTTGTATGTCCAGAATTTGGGCTTTTATTTTGGTGATCTAGATTCTTTTGCTGAAGTTAGGGTATTGGTGGTCTTGCTTTCCCTGCTTTCTTAGGCGATTTGTTAGGCTATTAACTTATGATTTTCCATTTTCTTCCTGTGTGTACGTAGAGATTTGAATTCCCCTCTTAGTACTGATTTCACGGCATCCCAGATTTTGGTAAGATGTTTCTTGGTTTCATTTGTATCCAGGTATCTTTTAATCTCTGTGTTGACTTCCATGTTGACCCAGGAGTTGCTTAGCAGCAAGCTGTTTTGTGCTCATGTCTTTGTAGATTTGGGGAGAACTTTGTTTGTGTTGATATTTATTTTTATTCCACTCTGGTCTGAGAAGGTGCATGGCAGAATTTCCATCTTATGAAATTTGTTTATGCTTAATTTATGGCCAAGGATGTGGTCGATCTTAGAATAAGTTCCATGTGGTGATGAGTAGAATGTACATTCCATGGGTGTTGAGTGGATAATTTTGTAGGTATCAATTAAATTCATTTGGTCACGCATCACGTGGAGGTTCTGGATCTCCTTGTTGACATTTTGTCTTGATCTATATCTGAATAAGGTTGTTAGTGGGGTGTTTAAGTCCCCAACTATGATAGTGTTAGAGTCAATATCTTTTTTTAGTTTATCTAGAAGCTGCTTTATGAAAGTTGGCGCTCTTATGTTGGGTGCATATATGTTTAAGATGGATATTTCTTGTTGATAGATTGAACCTTTTATCATTATGTGGTGACCTTCTGTATCTTTTTAAATTTTTGATAGCTTAAAGGGTATTTTGTCTGATATTAAGATCACAACTCCTGCTTTCTTTTGTGTTCTGTTCGACTGAGAAATTGTTTTCCATCCTCTTACTTTGAGTCTGTGAGTGTCCTTTCTGGTGAGATGAGTCTCCTGGAGACAACATATTGTTGTATCATGATATTTTATCCAATTTGCCATTCTGTGTCTTTTCAGTGGTGCGTTTAGTCCATTCACAGTCAGGCTAATTATTGAGATGTACGAGTTGATCCATTATGAGCTTCTTATAGTGTTTGTTGTTATTGCTGCTGTTTGTTTGTTTGTGTGTTTGTTGTCTTTTTTTAGATTTTTGGGTTGATTTATGTGTGTTTTCAATCTTTTTCCTGCATGCTTGGTAAGAGCATTGTTGTTCTTTTTTTTTTCTTCCTTCTGTGTTTAATACTTAAGTGTTTCTTGTGGAGCTGGTCTGGAGGCAACATAAACTCTTAGAAATTGAATATTTGGGAAGGATTTTAATTCTCCATCGCTGATGAATCTTATTTTAGCTGGGTAGGTAATTCTTGGTTGAAAATGTTTATCTTTGAGAACTTTGAAGAATGCACTCCTAACTCTCCTAGCCTGAAGTGTTTCTGAGTTAAGACCATTTTAATTGGTCTTCACCAGTAGGTAGTCTGACTTTTCTGTCTTGCTGCCTTTAGGATTTTTTCCTTCATATTTGCTTTGTGTAAGTGAGTTACTATATGTTTAAGAGTTGATCTTCTCATTTGTTGTCATGCAGGGGTTCTCTGAATCACTTGTGTTTTAATGGCGATGTCACGGATGAGATGAGGGAAGCTTTCTTGGATAATTTCATGAAATGTTTGCTCCAAGGTGGTCTCTGTCTCTCTATTTGCCTCAGGGATTCCATTTATTATTAGGTTCAGCCTCTTGAATAATCACTTATCTCTTGGATGTTTTGTTCTGTCTTTTTAAATACTTCTTTTCTATGCTTTTAACAGTTTGGATTTGTTCCATATTTTGGTCCTTAACCTCTGAGACTCTTTTGCTTGGTTAATTCTGTTTTCTGTGCTTATCAGTTTGTTATTTGTTCTATTCTCTGTCTTCGTTATTGCTGTAATCTCAGTTATCAACTCCTTCATTCTTTCTTCTCATCTCTCCTCATTTCTATTTATTCTCTCTATTAATATCTTGATATCTATGTGTGGTTTGAGATCAGTCATTCTGGGGGCTCTTCATTGTTTGAGTTCCAAATTCTTTATTCTCAGTGGTTGACCTCCCAGGAGTATGTGTGAGATTCATACTTTTTCTTTGGCTTTCTTCATTTGTGTAAGTTTTTCTTGCTCCCCCTCCCCTTTTTTTAACCTCTTCTTTAATTCTGTTGTTCAGCAGTAGAGGGAATAGCTTTTATTTCTGTTTGCTCAATCTGCTATTCTTCCATATGTAAATCCTCTGGTTTTGTTCAACTATGAAGTTGGACTGGTAGTGGGGGCCTGTATTTTTTGCAGTTTTGAGATTTAACTATGGGGGAGCTGTGATTTAGAACCTATCTTCAGATTCCAGTATCCACTGGCAGTTGTGTGGGCCCCATGAAACCTACTTCCAACTATCGTACAACCTGTCTATGCAGTGGAGGTGTCTGTTTGTCCCTTGAAAGCAAAGTTAAATAAGGAAAGGGAAAATAATGGAATAAGGAGGGAGGAAAATGAAGATGGAGAGAGAGAAGAAGAAGGAAAACATACAGACAATCAAAGATAGAAAAAAAACCAAAAACATATAGGCAATCATGCAAACAAACAAATAACCCCCCCCCCCGTTGGTGTACTCTCCCTCAAAAATACCCATAGACATACAGAAAAAAAATTAAAATACCAGGTGCAAAGCATGTACAAAAACATAAACAAAAACAGAAACAAAAAGAGAAGAAAAAAAAGCAAACACTGAAACAAAAAACAAACAAGAATAAAAACAAACAAAAAGAGAAAAACAAACAAAAGAAACTTGCTCTGTGGCTGTTGCTGCAACTCCAGGATCATTTCAGGGTTGCCTCCACTTTAGGGGGTGACTGTGGTCTCCAGCCCCTACTCTTCAATTTCAGAGTGGGCTGCTAGGGTTGAACTCAGTGAAGGTCAGATGCTCCATGGACTACTGTGGGAAGAAGATGGCTCAGATCTGGACTCACCCTATTTGTTGCTGCTGCTGTCAAGTGTTCTACTCAGATCTGATATGTCTGTGCCTGTTGAAGCCTGGGGGAAGTGTGGCTGTCTCTCTGAGTCTGATGAGAGGATAGCCTCTGGGTTCCAAAATGGAAGCTGGGCAGAGCTGGGTGACATGTCAGGTCTCTGCCTGGTCCCAGAACTGAGAAGATCTTGCCCTTTGGTGTCTCATCACATCTCATCACCAGTGTTAGAGCTTCATTCCATATTTTCATGATCTGCCTTCTCTACAGTTCCTCCTGCTCATGCCCAGTCTGCTGCTGCAGGTAATGGTGCAGACTGGTTGCCAGGTGGTGAGGGATGACTGTTCCCTGCTGCTTCCTCTCAAGAGGGCTCCAAGAATGACAGATGATTCTGCATGCTATTGGCTCCAATCTTAGGGTGGTGGTGGGTTGCAGTCACCTCCATAGGAGAGCCCTAGTTACATTAACCCAAGTCCCTCCTCAGACAGACATTCACTCACCAACTGGCACACACCCACTCATGCAGAGAGTCTTTATGGACACTCGCTTTTGCAGAGACTCCAACAGTCTGATCTATTCTGTCACCATTTTCCCAAATGCTCCTCACTGTAGTTTTGAGGACACACACAAGCTAAAAATAACTTAAATAATTATATTAAAATTAAAAAAAAACAGAGGGCAAGAATAACTATACTTAGATGAAATAGATATTAAATAAAAAACTATAAAAAGAGGCAAAGTCATTATATAATAATAAAGAAGTCAATTAATCAAGAAGGTACAATAATTGTATATATGCATGCAATCACCATTGGAGTATCTATGTATCTTAGGATCTGATGGCTTCTTCTGTGAATTAAAATAAAAATTAGAATCACTCCTTCTCAAACTCTTTCAAACCAAATTTGACAGTATGTTAAGTGATTAATATCCCATAATTAAGTGATATTTATTTCTGGAATGCAAGGATATTTTAGCAAACACAATTTAATAAATATGGTATAATACATTAACAGAATGAAGGACAAAATCCATATAATCATTTTAATAGATGCAGAAAAGCATCTGACAAATTCAATATCATTTCATGCAAAAAAAGAACTCAACAAATTTGGTGTAAAAGGAATGTACCTCAACACAATAAAATCGGTGTAACATAAACTCACAGCTAACATTATACAAACTGTGGTGAAAATTTGAAATATTTTACTCTAAAACAGGAAAAACACAAAATGCCTACTCTTGCCACTTCTGTTTACCATAATACAGGAAGTCTGAGTCAGAGGACTAAGACAAGAAAAGAAACTAAAAAACATCCAAATTTGATAAGAAAAAGTAAAATCTTTGCAGATGATATAATATTATATATAGAAAACTCTAAAGACTCCAACAAAAACTGTTAAAACTAATAAATGCATTAGTAAATTTGCAGAATACAAAATCAACATATAAACATAAGTTGCAATTGTATAAACTGAAACAACCTGAAAACAGACAAGGAAAAAAATTTCAGGACTCTTGGAAAGATGGCAGCAAGCTAGCTGGACTAAGCAAGTCCCAGTGTGAGTGAGTGAGAGTATGGAATATTTTGCGTGCATGTGGGTGAGTAAATGGGTGAACTAGCGGCTGAATGAGTTAGGGCTCTCTTGGTTAAGCGGCTGGTGCCGCAGCTGCTCTTCTTAGTCCCTAGTGCTTCCTGGGGCACAGAAGCCAAGTGCCATTTTTTAAAAAATCAACAAAGACCTTCCCAGGAAGAAGCTACCAGGAGAGACTACTGGCTCCAGGCACTGCCTCACTACTGAAGTCCCTGGTCAGACTCTGGCTGCAAGGACTGTGGAGGGAGCACAGTGAGGAAGTCCAGAGACAGAGCCAAACTGGATAAGATGAAAGAGACACCCTGCCACCATCTTGTAAATAGGGCAGGAAAGTACTCTGGCTTGCTCACCATGGAGCAACAGAACTGACTTGATCTCTGTGAATGGCAGTTAATTACTCAGGGGTTAATCATGACCAAGAGGTAGTATCTTAAAAGCACAAATTCTGGAAGGACTGGATGAAAGCTGAGTCTCATGTGCTACACTCCCTACCCTGATTTGGCTGCAGGAAAAATGGCGTGGTCAGAAAAGGATGAGGAAAACCTCTAAAGAGATCAGTGGTGTGCCCAGGACCAACCCAACTCCTCCCTCCCCAACAATGTTCTGAACATCAGACCCACACAGCTAGTGCATGACTGATAAGGATGAATCCAGGAGAAGCCTGGATGTCAGCTGCAATAGGAGGACTCTAATTCAGAATAAACCTGGCTGGGGTGCCCTTCAAGCAGCTGGGGAAGAGACAATCACATGCCTTCCCAATGAAGGGGATCCCCTGACCATACTAGAGTGGGAGGGGAGGACTGAAGCCCCACTCATCCCCACTGCCCCATCCTTCTTCCCTGGGCTGAACACTGGGGAGTTTGTGAATGAGACTGAAGTGCTGCAGGAGGCACAGAGGGGAAACATTACAAGACCTGCCACAAGATGGCAGGTTTTTTTGTTTGCTTATTTATTAAATGTATTATGATTTTCCTTTGTGCATGAGTGTATATGTGACGGTTCATTAAGCATCCCTCAACCCCTTTCATTTTTTTCTCTTTCTTCTTTCATTTTTTGTTTTCTATTTATGTGTGTACAAAAAGTATTAAATGTTCATATTTCAGTTTTTGTTTGTTTTTGCTTTTTACTTCTTTTTTTAGTTCAATGTGTGTGTGAATACATGTGTGAGGGTTTGATTTGAATTCCTCTTTTTCTTCCTTTTTTTTCTCTTTTTCTTTCATTTTGAGGTGTGTGTGTGTGTGCGTGTGTGTGTTTGTGTGTGTGTGTGTGTGTGTGTGTGTCTGGTTTTCCTGTTTCTTTGTTTTTGCAGTTGCTTTTTGGTTTTTGTTTTTATTACAGTTTGTTTTGGAGTGTGTGTGTGTGTTTATTTGTTTATGAATTAAGTTTACAAATTTTGGGTGTTATTTTTTTCTTTCCTGATTGTTTTGGAGTTTGTGTGCGTGTGTGTTGGAATGGAGTTCACAATGATCAATTACTTATAAAGCCCATAAATCAGTAAGTGAACACCGTGATTTGCAAGTAGTTTCTGAACTATAGCACCCCATTCTCCACCTTATTCGACTCTCAAAACTACAAGAGACATAAAAGCTTACCACCCT
>CAUYQG010232807.1:0-16766 GCA_963574415.1 Tarsius wallacei | reverse complement strand
AGCTAGGCTCATTCCCCCAGCACAAAACTCTTTAATCATATCAGCAAAATCTCATTTGCCATGTGAGGTCATGTAACGCAATAACCCCAAATCTGAGAGGGCTGGCACATAATGTTTACTTAATCCAAAGAAGTCACCTGGAGGTCCAACAGGGAAAGACACTGGTTCACTAAAACTTACGGGAGGCACTGATAGCAGCCAATCAGTGAAAAATCTGCACCTTGGTGCAGTTTCATAATCAAGAAAGTTAATTATTCAAATTGTTATATGGTGTTTATAATTACATTGATTAAGAGTGACAACTAGGTCGGGCACGGTGGCTCAAGCCTGTAATCCTAGCACTTTAGGAGGCCGAGGCGAGAGGATTGCCTGAGTCCAAGGGTTCGAGACCAACCTGGGCAATTTGGTGAGATCTTGTCTCTACAATAAATCAAAAAATTAACTGGGTGTGATAACGTGCGCCTGTAGTTCCAGCTACTTGGAAGGCTGAGGTGAAAGGATCATCTGAGCCCAGCAGGTCGACGTTGCAGTGGTCATGAGCGTGCCACTGCACTCCAGCCTGAGTGACAGTAAGACTCCAACTCAAATAAAAAAAAAGAGTGACAACTACATTGCTTCCAACTTGCCTTGGTCACCACCATCCCAAAACTCATTACTAGCCCTAGCTGGTGTCTACTCCCTGAGAAAGGGGAGAACAGTCTTTGAGTCCTGACAATTAAGTTCCCGAACTCACCAACATGCAATGTATGAACAACTCAGTAAGCCTTCATAACCTTGGTATATCAGTGTCTCACAGCTGTGTTCATGTTAACGAGTAGTGGTGTCTTGCTGAGTGGCATTCGTCTTTGTTATTGCATGTTTTTGTGTGCCATTGCAAGAATGTTGGGGCTTGAATTCGAGCAACGAACAAACATTAAATTTCTTGTTAAACTTGGCAAGAGTGGACATGAATTCAGAGACATGCTAGTCCAAGTTTATGGGGATAACGCCAGGATGAAAACGGCAGTGTACAAATGGATTAAACATTTTTCTGAGGGGACAGAAGGTGTCACTGATAAAGAGAGGTCGGGAATAGGCAGAACGGATGCAAACATTGCAAAACTTCATCAAACTGTGTGTCACAATCATTGACTGACTGTGAGAAGCATAGCAGACCAAATAAACATCAATAGGGAAACAGGAAAATCCTAACTGAAAATCTTGGCATGAGAAAAGTGTGTGCAAAAATGGTCCCAGAGGAGCTCTTGCATCACGACAATGCACCAGCTCACACAGCACTGTCTGTGAGGGAGTTTTTCGCCAGTAAACATATAACTGTATTGGAATACCCTCCCAATTCACCTGATCTGGCCCCCAGTGACTTTTTTCTTTATCCAAAGAGAAAGGAAATATTGAAAGGAAGACATTTTTATGACATTCAGGATGTCAAGGGTAATATAATGACAGCTCTGATGGCTGCTCCAGAAAAAAAGTTCCGAAACTGCTTTGACAGGAGGACTAGGCACTGGTGTCAGTACATAGCTTCCCAAAGGGAAGTGACTTCAAAGGTGACTGTAGTGATATTCAGCAATGAGGCATGTAGCACTTTTTCTAGGATGAGTTTATGAAATTAATTGTCAGACTGCACATGTCCAGACAACACTTCACAGACAATATACAGAGTTTCCTGGGATTAGGACACAGACATCTTGGTGAGGGGACCTTTAGTCAGTCTACCACATCTCTTTTCAATTGTGTGACCTCAAGAAAGTCACCTAACATCTTTGCGTTTCAGTTTTTTCATCTGTACAATGGATTAAATAATATCATGTACCCCACTGAGTGGTTATGAAAAGTAAATGAGTTAATATTCATAAAGCACTTAAAATAATCCCCAGCACATAGCAAGCACTGTTTAATTGTCTTACCTAATGGTGAGTGGCGAGTTAATGTGCGTTAAGGAAAGTCATATTTAAATCTGAAACAATCAGTTTAGCTGTTTAACTGCGTTCACACACGCATGCACAAGTACACACACATTAACCTCATCCGTTTCCTGCCCACCCCTTCCCACCTCTCCCTCCCCCCGACAAGGCCTGGCCCAGCCCACGCAGAAGCCCAGGCTGTGAGAGACTCGTCTAAGACACTGCCTGACTCTTCATCCACATCAGTCTATACCCCTGTGGCCCTCGCCTGGGGCAGTGTTCCAGCCCCGGCAGGTCCCTGGTGATCTGGACCACAGGGTGTGAACCACGTGATCGTCTGTGTGCGTCCTGTGCTGGCGCACGGCTGCCCAGCTGCCGAGCATTCTGTGATGGGAGAGGTCCAAGAGGCAGAAGGAGCCCTACCCTCCTCTTCCTCCTCCCAAACTCAGCTGGACACGAGGAAGATGCCAAGACCCCACACCTGGCCCAGAGTTTCTTGACGTGGCCTGCTTTTCCCTGCCGGCCTGTTTACGTCACACCTGGCTCTCATCAACCCTTCCAGCCTGACTTCCCACCGCAGTCCGCCAGGCCTCCCACTTGGGGCTGAATTGCTCGTGGCTTCCTCATACCCTGTGCTGTTTCTCTCTGCCGTGATTTGTCCACAAAGTTCCCTTCTGGCCTGGCTTATTCCTCATTAACTTTCAGAACCAGCTCAGCTGGCTGTCTTTTAGAAAGCTGCTTTGTCAGGGGCGGCATAGAAGCCCATGTTGGTTCCCAAGGCTGTCACTCATGCCATTTCATTGTTTGCATGACACTGCAGACATCTGTCACCACACTGGTGCTCCCACAAGGCCTCTGAGCTCCTTTGGGGAAGACCTTCCCTTCCCAGCTCCCAGAGGCCACCCACATTCCTTGGCTCATGGCCACAGCAGCGCCACCTTTGATTCCATCACCGTATCGCCTTCTCTAGGTCCCTTTTGTCAAGCAGAGGTCCTGGCGCAAGAGGCTGTGCAGAAAGCCTCTGCTCAATCAAATTAAATGGCCCAAGTTGATGACTCCTCGGCCTGTGAGTCAGTCAATTGTTCTTGGTTAATCTCGGAGGGCTTCTTTCTAGTTCTGTCACCCGCTTATCCAGAGACTCACCCCCATCTCTCATCAACCAGGACCTCTCTGCTATCTCAGAGCCTTCCGATGACCCCAAGTTGACTTCCAAGCAGTTATTCTGGGGACTCCACTCTGGACCACCCAAGGGTTTAACTCTCCAGAACAGTTCCCAACTTTCTAGAGCTTATCAAATGTTCGTAGAATAAGTGTCTGAGCTGGCTGGGATCTTCCAGGTCATCATGTTTAACACTCTCCTCGACAGAGAAATTGACACAGACAGAAGTTGGGATAACAGTCACCCCCCACCAGCTGTTACCTACTAGCTGGAGAATGTGGGTCCATGCATGAGAATATGGGTCCCCTTAACATCTGTGCCTACACACTTCCATTTGTGCTGTAGTTATTCGTTGAGCATCTATTGTCTTCAAGTTCCACTGTCGGTGTTTCCTATTACCCTGATGTCTGAAAAGAAAAAAATAGAAGAGGGGAGGGAAGGAATCAGGAGAGAACAGAAGCTCAGGCCGAGTCTGAGATAAGAGAAGCCAGTGGGGAACAGAGATGCTTGATGTTCAATGTACAGCCACCCTGTGATGTGACTCCCAGCCCCCTCATCCCCAAACCTTTGTAAAACTCTATGAAACCTCTTGGGTTTGCTGATCAAATGAAAAGGAAGGGGGTCTAATTGAGAGGGAAACAGACACCAGCCAGAGGGGGCAATGCAGGTGGTGCCAACATCCGCCTAGCCCACCCGTATGCCTCTGCATTGAGTGGACACTAGGATGTCACCCGCTCCAAACACACCTGCCTCTCTGCCTGGTAGGTAGATTCTGGCCAGGAAGTATTCTCAGCCTGCATTCAGCTCCCGGAATCAACCCACAGCCAGTGACAGACAGCGACGTGGTGGATAACCCTCCCAACTTCCTCATCCCTCAATGAGGATAACTTCACAACACGTGCTGCACCATCTCTCAGACTTCCCAGTGGACTGAGCCCAATTGCCTTCAATTTGATAACACGCTTTTGACCCCTTCGCTCCCCTGCCTCCCTTTCCTGCAGGGTCAGTGTCTCTGGGACCATTTTCCAAACAAACAACTTGCACTGAATTACTGTCTCAGGGTCTCAGGGCACCTAAACCAAGACAAAGAAAGGAAACGTGACTGGGTGTGATGACTCATGCCTTGTGATCCCAGCACTTTGGAAGGCCGAAGCGGGAGGATCACTTGAGCCCCAGGCATTCCAGACTAACCTGGCCAACATAGCAAGACCTTGTCTCTATAAAATTTTTTCAAAAAATTAGCCAGCTGGTGGTGTGCACCTGTCGTCCCAGCTACTTGGGAGGCTGAGATGAGAAGATTGCCTGAACCTAGGAGCTTGAGGCTACAGTGAGTCATGATTGTGCTACTGTACTCCAGCTTGGGCAACAGAATGAGACCCCCAACTCAAAAAGAAAACAAACATAGTATAAGGCTTAATTTTTAAAACAGACATATTAATGACTAGATTAATAATTCAGAATTAATTTTTAACAGATACATATTTAAAACAGATACACACGGTGCATGGTTGAAGCTCCAGCATTCAGGCATTTTGGTAGTTAGAAGGGCCCTGGCAGGAGCCCAAGGGTCACAGGTCAAGGCGTCTCCTGAGGGTAGGTGTGTGGGTTGGTCCTGACTTCAGCCCCACAGGTGTGAAGTCCTGGCTTGCTAAGAAAGTGATAAAACAGGGAAGGCAGTGACCTGCCTGCCCGAGGACATGTCTGGGTCAGTGAATGACTCAGGCAGCCCAGGAGACTAGACAGATTTGTTTTCTCACAGGAATCTCCGTCTGTTTTCACAGGTTCTGAAGCTCCCACCCTCACCCACCTCTGCTTCTGAGGCCCCCTCCACACCCTGCCACTGTCTTACTGAACTGATCACATCCCTGTCTCAGTTATTGGGGGCCCAGTGTGCCAGGCAGTCCATATCCAAGTTTTCCAGCCCACCACCACCCCTGGAGAGGGGTCTGAGGACCCTCTGTGTACAGATGAGCTAACTGCATTCAGAAAGGTCAAATGACTTGCCACACAGACGGAACATTTCTGAGCCCAAATCAGGATACGCATCAGTTTGACATCAATCCAGCCTCACGCAGTCCCTCAAAGAGTCCAGGAGGCTGCAGATATGCATGGTGGTGGCTTAGGCAGAGACCTGAGGGTTGTGCCTGGAGCCTGGGGACACTTGTCCTAGAGGGCCAGCTGCTGAACTCTGGCACCGCTGGGCTCTGTCAAGGTCAGATGTTTGAAGCACCTGTTGGCTGGGGCTTTCCACCAACTTCTGAGTGATGGCATCCAGGTGTCTCTCTGAGTCTGTCATTGTAAAGAAGCCCAGATCTCACACGGGCAAATGGAATATGGAAGATTTGAAGAGTGATCCCTGAACACACCAGGGATTTTCAATTTCCGTGACTCTGCACAAGGGTGTCCCTTTGTCTGCATGTGTCCATGTGACACCCCAGTGTCCTCTGGTCTCTGCTCAAATGTGTCCTCTGCTGGCCTGTGTGCCTCCTCCTAGCCCTGAGCCCCTTCTCTGCCCAAGGACAAGGCCTTTTCATCACACTTCATTTGTGCTGCATCACATTGTATTGTGATTTTATTGGTTGTGTTTCCATCTTCCTCACCCGTCACGAGCTTGTTGAAGATACAGGACACGGGCATCCCTACACCCACCAGGACTCACTGACCCTTGACAGTACTGGAGCCTCAGGTCATGGAAATGTCTCAATCGGGTGTAACTTGAAGTGGAAAGAGATGTGGGCAAAAGCTTTGGATCCTGGGTTGGTGGAAACCTCAGATTCCATGAGCTCCTTCACAGATACCAGCTGTTCCAGTACAGGAGGAAGGGAGGGGGAGAGAGAGAGAGAGAGAGATGAGAGAGAAAGGGGGCGGAAGAAGAAGAGAAACCATTCCTCTCTTTCACTTAACAAAAGTCCCTGCTTTACTCTGATTGGACCAACCTGAACCAATCACTGTGGCCAGTGGTGAGTCTATGAATTGATTGGCTTGGGCCTGGGGTGGTACAATCAATCTGTTTTGCCTTAGATAGGTCTATGCAAACCTAGCCCCAAAGTCGGGGAAAGCTGAGAGGCCACAGAAAATGGCTGACATATCCAGTTTCTTAGAAAGAAACTTTTAACAGGGACTTACAAATCGAAGACATAACATCAGGCAGCAGTTAGACAAGATGGGCCTTTAGACCACAGGGTAGGGGTGTCTGGAACAATCGAAGTTGACCTCTCCAGGCAAAGGTAAGGATACTATGTGAATCTGCCTAAGGATAGGATTTATGGTCAAAGCTGTTTTGACCTAAGGACAGAATATGTGGTTAGTACTGCTCATACACAAGGAACAGTAAAATAGAAATCTCAGAGCCATACCTGAAAATGGAGTTAACCAGAAGTGAATATGGCGGACGAGCATCCAAGATGGAGTAGCTTTGGCCTCCACACAATCACTCCCTGGCTTGCCTTTCACCGGTCAGAATCCGCCTTGCAGGGAGATGGAGTCCCGCGGGGGGAGTGAGACAGCTGCAAGGAGGAAGCCCCTCATCCTCTCCACAGCCTCGGGCCCAGGATCCCGGACCCGAGGACCAAATCTGGCCACTGTCTATTTTGGTAAATATAGTTTTATTGGATCATGGACATGCTTGTGCGTATGGTCCATGGATACTTTCACGGGACAAGGTCAAGATGAATGTGGCTCCAAAGTGGAAACTATCATCTTGCACCTTACAGGAAAAGTTTGCCCACACTTGCTCTTGAGAGAACCCCCAAATATCTGCTGGTCAGGTTTTCCAAACCATCTCAGTGCCTTCACTGTGGACATCTTTGCTGTGCAACTTTTCTTCCCATCCTTGAGCTAACCTGGGGCTTTCCAATAAATGAACCTTGCGGCCTTCATTGAACAAACTGGAGTCTGTTTAGACTGCCTGTAATCTAAATAATTTCCAAATACACAGCTTGGCCAGGCGCAGTGGCTCACACCTGTAATCCCAGCACTTTGGGAGGCCAAGGCGGGAGGATCACTTGAAGCTAGAAGTTTGAGACCAGCTTAGGCAACATAGTAAGACTTCATCTGTACAAAAAAAAATCAAAAAATTAGCCGAGCATGGTGGTGTGTGCCTGTGGATGGAAGGATTGTCTGAGCCCAGGAGGTTGAGGCTGCAGTTAGCCTCTGCTCTCCAGCCTGGGTGACAGAGTGAGACTCTTTAGTATTAAAAATAAAATAAAATAAATTTTAAAAAACGACACAGCTCCACACCCCCAGCTCCCTGCCCCTAACACACACACACACACACACACACACACACACACACACACACACACTTCTAGGTGTATTTCATAGAATCCCCCCAGGAGAGGCCCCTACAGTTTCTCTGCATGGGTATCCACACAGGAGATAGAAAATAGGTCCCTTTTAAGCCTCAGTTCCCATAAGAAAACTGTAAACAAACAGTTTCATGTCAACACCCCTTGAGCCAAATATTTCAAAACAGGGTCAGCCTGAGCCCAGAACTAATTGGAATTCTGACACTCCCCCCACATTCCCTTCTCGTTGGCCCTAACACCCACCTCTCCTCAGCTGAGGAGGCTGAAATGAAGTGCCAGCACTTCACGGTTCCTGGAATATTTTATCACCACGCAGACTCTGTTCAAACAGTTAGTTGTGGCTTCCCAGAATCCCTCACATCTCACACAGAAACGTTAGTTCCCCAAGCCCCGTGCTCATGCCTGGGTGCTCCTGGAAGTCCCGACCACCCAGCACATGAAGCCTGCATGGCAGTTAGTACCTTGAGGTCACACACGTCCCAGGGAGAGCATTCCCCCAGAAAACAGTGTCCCCTGGGCCCATGTGCAGGGACCCCAATATTCATGATTCCTGGTACCCTCTGGTGCTGTGCAATGTGGTGGCCCTGGC
The DNA here is from genome assembly GCA_963574415.1 of Tarsius wallacei. Lineage (NCBI taxonomy): Eukaryota > Metazoa > Chordata > Mammalia > Primates > Tarsiidae > Tarsius > Tarsius wallacei. The sequence continues at coordinate 8,807 of CAUYQG010232807.1, read as the reverse complement.
CTGAAAGCAGGACTCCTCAGACAGTGCTCTTGGGAAGCCCAGTCATCCTTGGGCTGGACACAGTGCTGCAGAGCTATCATCCGTGGCCTCTTCATTTGGTCATGTCCAGGGATGACTTGAGCTTTGCTTATGGTTTGGGCTCTGCTCAGATCCTGGGGTGGGGGTGGGCCAAGAAGGCACCACAGCAGGTGCGCTGGACTGGACGGGCAAAGACAGGCCATGCCAAGACGCTCCCATGAGAACCTGGCTGGGCTACACAGAGCATCAGAAGGGAACGTGCAGGTCATGGTCAGTGCTGCCATTTATATAATACTTAATGCTTTACATGTGGCCAGTGTTGTTCTAAGAGTTTTGCACATATCAACTAATGGAATCCCAAAGGTGAGTTCGATTATTTTCTTCAAAGTCACACAACCCAAACAACAGAGCCAGGAAGCAGCAAAGGACATCCTGTACCAGAGGCGGTACTGGGTGTTTTCACACATGCCATCTCATGTAATTCCCACGGAAAATTATGAGGAAGGTGGGGGAACTCCTCACTGCAGGAGGAAGATGACTCAGAGATGTTATATAACTACCCTGTGCTCACACAGCTAACAAGCAGTCAAGCAAAGTTTCAAACTTAACATGTTTAGGCCTATGGTATGGCCCTGGTATTATGAAACACAGCTCTTCCATTCAAGACACTCACAAATTAGTTGAAAACCATGAAAGATGGAAAGAAGAAAAGTAACACTGCAAGAAATTTAGCCTTAGACTTCCAGAAACGTAGAGTGAGAATGAACTCAGAGGTCACCTCTCCCGACCTGTGACCCACACCATAGATGGTCATGTAACAGCTCAGCCAGGTCCACAGCCAGTCACCAGGAAGCTCCCCGTTCAGGGAGCTGGGGACCCCAACTCACGAAGCAGCCTCCCCTGGCTGGAGGTGGAAGGTGTCTTCTCAGGAAGCTGAAATCTGCTTCCCTTCACTCAGCTATGACTATTCAATCCTCATGTAGGTCTCCAGAAACATGAGGAAAGACTGTGTACCTTCACTGTTCTTTCCGGTGAATGTCCTGGCAAGGGCCACACCTTCAGGACATCCTGGTTTTGAACACCACCCCTGACGTCACGCCAACTGACTGATGAAAGACAATGTCCAGGACCAGCAGATCAACACCTGGGGTTTTGTGGCCAGGGCAGATCGAAAGACGTTAAAGAATGAATGGATGCGTTCTATATGTTCTCACGCATAAGCGGAACTTGAACAATTATAGTGCTCTAAGAAAGCGATTGACATTAGTGGGAAACTGTCAGAGGAGGGGGGTGGGATTGGCAGTTGAAGGAAACTGCTAGGGGAGGGAGGGGCATATCTCATCAGCAAGGGTACCTGCATGATCAGTGTTTATATACCTAACCCTGAATTGTACTCCACATCTTTATAATAAATTTTTTTAAAAAAAGAATGAATGAGTGAATGCATGAATGAGGGAGTTAAGAAGTGCCTAAGTGAGTGTGCCAAGTCCCAAAGCTCTGAGAAAAAGATTTCTCTCATAGGTACTTATAGTAAACGTAGCAAGAATGGTGTTCCTTGCAGTCCTATGGCACGAGGGAGTTTCTTAGGTGCACAGATTTGTTCTTATCTTATCTTATCCTTTAAGAAAGCTCACGCTCTACCTTTGCATGAGGCCAGCCTATGTGGCAGGCAGACACAGTGATGGGATGGTGACTAAGACAGGTGTGGCTCTTCTCATGGCATCTATAATCTGGTGGATCTGAAGGATGTCTTAACATATTAACATATTCATTCAACATACACTAATTTAACATGCTCTATAAGCCAGACATTGGGAATACACACACACACAAAAAAAGTCCCTCCTCCTTTATTAACACGGACAGAGACAGAGAAGGAAGCTGGTGATCTTAGTGGAGTGCTTAGAAAAAGGAAATTGTGACAGGTGTGGTGTCTCATGCCTATAATCTCAGCACTTTGGGAGGCCAAGGTGGGAAGATTGTGGGCGCTCAGGAGACCTAGACTAGTCTAGGCAACATAATGAGACCTCACCTCTGCAAAACATAAAAAAAATTACCTTGGCATGGTGGCGTGCACCTGTAGTCCCAGTCACTCAAGAACCTGAGGTGGGAGGATCGTTTCAGTCCTGAAATTTTGAGACTGCAGTGAGCTGTGATAGTGTCACAGCATTCCAACCTGGGCAACAGAGCAAGATTCTGTCTCAAAAAAAAAAAGGAAACTGCAGGATGCCATGGACACCCAAAGGAGGGAACTAGGAAGAAGAGAATCAGGGGAAGCTTGAGATGACAACGAGGTCTGACAATTAAGGTCACAAACTTGCCATCGTGCACTTACGTTGGGAGCACCGTACAAACAACTTGGTAAGGTTTCATAAACTTGGTATATCAGTGTCTCACAGCTATGTTTGTGTCAACATATGACAGTGTCTTGCTGAGTGGCATTCATTATTGTAGTTGCATGTGGTTTTTTGTGTGGTTCATTTTGAGTTGGAGTCTCACTCCATCCCCCAGGCTGGAGTGCCATGGCACACTCACGGCCACCCCAGCATTGACCTGCTGGACTCCGGCAATCCTTCCGCCTCAACCTTCCAAGTAGCTGGAACTACAGGCACCCGCTACCATGCCCAGCTAATTTTTGATTTATTGTAGAGACAAGGTCTCACCAAGTTGCCCGGGTTGGCCTTGAACCTGCAGGCTCAGGCGATCCATGTGCCTCGGCTTCCCAAAGTGCTGGGATTACAGGCTGAGTCACCAAGCCCAGCCTGTAGTTGCATGTTTTTGTGTGCTGTTGTAAGAATGTCGGAGTTTGAATCAGAGCAACAAACAAACATTAAATTTCTTGTTAAACTTGGCAAGAGTGGAAGTGAAATCAGGGACACGTTACTCCAAGTTTATGGGGATAATGCCATGATAAAAACAGCAGTGTACAAGTGGATTAAACGTTTTTCTAAGGGGAGACAAAATGTTGCTGATGGAGAGAGGTCAAGACAGCTAGTATCGAGCAGAACTGACGAAAACATCGCAAAAAGTCATCAAATTGTGCATCAAAACAGTCAGCTGACTGTGAGAAGCACAGCCGATCAAATAAATATGTATAGAGAAACAGTTAGGAAACTCTTAACTGAAAACCTTGGCATGAGAAAGATGTGTGCAAAAATGGTCCTGAAGGGGCTTTTGTATCACGACAATGCACCAGCTCACACACCACTGTCTGTGAGGGAGTTTTTAGCCAGTAAACAAAGAACTGTATTGGGACACCCTTCCTACTCATTTGATCTGGCCCACAATTACATTTCTCTTCACCTGAAGAGCAAGGAAATATTGAAAGAAAGACATTTTGATGACATTCAGGACATCAAGGGTAATATAACGACAGCTCTGATGGTCATTCCAGAAAAAGAATTGCAAAATTGCTTTGACAGGTGGACTAGTCAGTGGCATCAGTGCATAGCTTCCCAAGGGGAGTACTTCAAGGGTGACCATAGTGACATTCAGCAATGAGGTATGGAGCACTTTTTCTAGGATGAGTTTGCAAACTTCATTTTGTCAGTCTGCGTATTGTCAGGAATGATAAGGAATTAGAACGCTCTAGATAAGCAAAGTATTCAAAGGCACAAAGGTTCAAAGAAAGCACGGTATGTATCTAACCATCCATCCATCCACCATCCCAGCATCCACCCACCCACACAGCCAGGTAGAAAATATTTATCAAATTCACCCCATCTACCCTGCTGCCTCAACCAGGAGTCCGTGTCCCCCTCACCTCCAACTTCTAAACACTCTTAGCTCCGTCATCACTGTGTCTGCTGCCGACTGGCCACTAGATAGAGTGGCGTCCTGAGTGTCCTCACCATGGCTCATCTTTCTCCCGGCTGCCTTTACCCACCCTCCCTGCAGCTGCCATAGAGAACTGTCAGAAAGGCCCATCTGAGCGTGTCATTCCCTTTCTGAAACCTTTCAATGGCTCCCTAGTGTCCTCAGGGCTGACGACCCACAGGGCCTGCTGCTCCTGCAGCTTCTCTTCCTGCCAACCTCTTCTCCCCAGGAGCCTGGCAGCTCACACCTCACAGGCTCCTCCCCGCCACCCTCTTTGCTCACCTGCATCCCGGGCTCTCCTGCTTTGGGCTTCCAGGCTGGCTTCTCCCTTTGCCTGAATCAAACCACCCTCCTTGCCCTATCCGATGCCTGCAAAGCATTTCCCAACACCGTCACCCAAGAATCAATTGCTGGGGGACCCCTTTGTGCATCATAGGTTTTGGGGGGGATTTGGAATTTAAAGTCTTCCTGTATCATAAAGCCCCCTCCAGTTGCCTGTCTTCCCTTCTAGAGGGTGGATGCAGCCCCTGCAGGGATCCTGTGTGTCATGATTCCTTGTGGACTCTGTACCGCCTGGACACATGTGGTAGTTTTTCTTCTATTTTTTTTTTAAAAGTTATTCTTTTCTTAAACATATTTTTACTCGAAAAATTATATTCTTAGCTGCGCACGGTGGCTCATGCCTGTAATCCCAGCCCTTTGGGAGGCCAAGGCAAGAGGATTGCTTGAGCCTGGCAGTTTGAGACCAACGTGTGTGTGCAACACAGTGAGACCCCATCTCTACAAACACATCAAATAATTAGCCAGACATGGTGGCATGCACCTGTAGTCCCAGCTACTTGGGAAGCTAAGGCAGAGAAGGATGGCCTGAGCCCAGGAGGCTGAGGCTGCAGTGAGCAGTGATTGTGCTACTGCACTCCTGCCTCAGAAAAGGATGTTATTTTGTTAATTGTAGTAAAACGCACACAACATAAAATTTACCACCGTAAGCACTTTTAAGCATCCAGCTCAGTGGTCCATGCACATTGTTGTTCCACCATCATGACCACCCTTCTCCAAAGTTTCGCTTCCTTCCAGACTAAAACTATCCTCTTTCCCATCCATCGTTCCACACTATATATTTTCAAACAAATAATGTATCTGGAAGATTTAGAAAAACTCAATCTTTCTTTCTCACAGCCAATTCCATTTTCTATTATTCTGGATGTGTGGATAAATTGTTCATATGGCTGATATTTGCCTATTTATTTATTTTAATGCTCTAGAGTTTAAAAAAAAAAAAAAAAGGTAGATATTGGCCGGGCGCAGTGGCTCATGCCTGTAATCACAGAACTTTGGGAGGCCAAGGCGGGAGGATCCCTTGAGCCCAGAGTTTGAGATCAGCCTGGGCAAAATAGCAAAACTTCATCTTCACAAAAAAAAAAAAAAAAGGAAAAAAATTTGTCAGGTATGTTGGCATGCCTGTAGTCCCAGCTACTCCAGAAGCTGAGGTGGAAGGATTGCCTAAGTACAGGAGATCGAGGCTACGATGAGTTATGATTTTGTCCCTGCACTCCAGCCTGGGCAGCAGAGTGGGATTCTAACTCAAAAAAGAAAGAAAGAAAAGACTAGAAAAAAAAATAGATGTATATTTTATCACTTGGCTCTCAAATGACATGAAAGAGGTAGGTAGGATTTCCCCAATTTAGCCAAACTCACAAATTGAGAGACTTGCCCAAGGCCCTACAATTAGTAAATGTCTGTCACATAGATTGACTGAAAGCCTCTCAGTGTGACACATAAAAGTGTACCTCACTGCAGATGGGCATTGTCTGATTGTAATCATAGAAAACAAAAAAACAAGCCTGAACTTCCAGATTGTGGCTTATAGACCCAGGGAGAACCCAAGGTAGATGGAGAAAGATACATGTGGTCCATAAACTAGAGTGAGTTCTAGGTGGCCCAACCCTCTTCTGATGGGGAGCAGGGACATCTGTGAAATCATGTGTGTGCCCCAGGCAGCATCCTGAACACTTTAGAATTATATGCTACAATGCTTATTCTATAAATGAGAAAGATAAGTCATAGAGTGGTGAAAGCCCTTTCCTGAGGTCAGACAGCTGGTAAGTAGGAAAGGTACGATTCAAACCAAACCTTTTAAACTTTGAGGTAAAAAAACAACTCATGATGCCTTTTGTGAAACACATCTTTTTAGAATGAATGGTGTATAGTCAGTTGTGCAATTCACTTATTCACATATTCATTCATTTAAAAAATATTTAGTGGGCATCTATTATGCACTAGGAACTGTGCCAATTGCTAAGATAAAATAGTGAGAAAAATAAGAACAAAAGCAAACAAAATACAATGCCCATAGAGAGTCAATCTAATAGAAACATATTACAAGCCATGTAATTTTTAATTTTCTAGAAGCCCCATTAAAAATTAAAAAGATAAAGTATTTTTAATAATATATTTTATTGAATTCAATATGTCCAATGTATTATCACTTCAACAGAGTATTACTATAATCTGATTTTGCATTTTTCATTATTTTTTTTCACACCAAGTCTGTAAAACCCTACTTGATACTTGAAACCACTTTTGGACAACCTACATTTCAAATATTCCATAGCTACATGTGACTGAAGGTTGCCATATTGAATAGTGTAGGTCTTATTGGAAAGACAGAGAGTGAAAACAAGTGATACCGTTAATTGTGATGTCTTATGAGAGAAAAGGTGCAATCAGTGAAATAGCACTAATTTGAGACTCCACAGAAATGGGTTTTCCTCTTAGAGTTTCCACTAACTAGGTGAGCCGTGAAAATTAATCTGCCTCTCTATGTCTCAGTGTTCTTATCTGTAAAATAAATGGGACTTGCAATATCAGCTACCAGTGGAAATAGATGCCCAGATATTGAAGGCCTGAAAATGTCATAGAGGAATGTGTGTTTGTGTGTATGTGTGTATGTGTCAAAGATAAACCAATAAGTGGAAATTGAAATACTGCTTTTGACTTGAGGAGGAAAACCCAGATTAGAGTTTCTTAAGTCACTTTACAACTTGCATTAAAATTACCTCCAGATAGATTTTTTTTTTTTTTTTTTTTTTGAGTTTGAGTCTTACACTGTCGCCCAGACTGGAGTGCAGTGGCTGCTCCCGGCCACCGCAGCCTCGACCTGCTGGGCTCTGGCGATCCTTCCACCTCAGCCTTCCAGGTAGCCGGAATTACAGGCGTGCGCTACGACGCCCGGCTGATTTTTTGGATTTATTGTAGAGATGAGGTTTCGCCTGCCCAGGCGGGTCTCGAACCCGCGGGCTCAGGCAATCCACTCACCTCAGCCTCCCAAGGCGCGGGATTACAGGCTGAGCCACCGAGCCCGGCTTCCAGATAAGATTTTTAAAGTAAACTATAATAAATGAAAACATAAAACCCATGCTAAATAGATTTCTCTCTTATCAAATATCTTTAATATGGAGAACTTTTTAAAGTTGTTGAGGGGATCTCAAACGAAAAGATCAAGAGATGCAAAAATGCAAAACTCTCTTATTAGCAATTAGCACTTAACTACAATTTCTAAAAAGATTCTGGAGGAAAATTGTTACAACTCTGTGCCCATGCAAACTGATTTTTAAGAAAAATACATGAGACCGCAAGATGTGAATGAGCTAAGAACATAAATGAAAGCTTTCCAAAAACGTTCAAACTTGCCCAATGCCAACTAATACAAAGAAGTACCAATTTGGTCCCATTCAATTAATATTTAAAAATAAGAACTCACAATGCTATCAAGGGTGTCACCTGCGATGTATAAGATGCAGAAGGAAAGTGAATACAAGATGGGGAAAAAAATCATTCTCACTGTGAACCCACATCATTATCATTTAAACTCTGCCTACCTCACAAGACGACGCATATGAGCAAATCCTTCTGTAATCTATATATCACATAAACATAAGGGACCTTTAATATACAGTGGCCAAAGGGCTCTAGCCAGGCAGCCCGCTATTGCCTGGGGTCCTGCCATTCGTCTCTCTCCATTAGCTCAATTCAACCAGCATAATTCTCATTCCCTTGTTAGGTACAAGAATTCAATGGAAGAAAGCAAAAATTCCTACCCCATAGGCTTGGAAGCCAAGGAAGGAAACAGGGAAGATGCTATGGCAGAAACCTGCCCCGTGAGGACAAGAAGACATTGGGACACCTCAAAGTGCAGGGAGACTATTTGTGTATCCCTCTGAGTGGCGGGAAAGGAGCCTTGGTTAATGAGTACAGAGAGAGGGCCCTGTCATTCGGCCCCGTCCCTGTGTAAGGCAGAACAGAGACTCCACTAAAGGACAGGTCCTGCATTCACGTCCCGCCATTTCCACTTTCTTCCTTCCTGGCCACTCAAAACCCTCGGTTTTCTGACTTTCAAATGGGAGCCCAGAATTCACATGGCAAGTTCCAACCGAGAAGAGGATGTGAAGATGCTGCATGAACCGTGACAACCTCTACAAGTGTATCCTCGATGACGTGTCCATTCTCCTTGTGGCCACTGGGTTAGATGCAGGAGCGACCCCCTCACTACACCACACACCCATGTCACCAATATGGAAACTGATGCCTTGTTGCAATGAACCAAGGATGGAAAGGGCAACTGCTTGACGTTTCAATAAGAGTGTGCATCAGTACCCCATGACACAGCCACCTGTTGGGTAGCTATGACAAATTCTACACACACACACACACACACACACACACATACACACACACCTCATACTCTTATGGCGTGTAGCAAAGAGAAAGTATTCATCACTCATAATGCTACCATCAGAAATAAGGTATATATATTTTATTGAATTCAATATGTCCAATGTATTATCACTTCAACAGAGTATTACTATAATCTGATTTTGCATTTGTCATAGCTACACAACAGGTGGCTGTGTCATGGGGTACTGATGCACACTCTTATTGAAACGTCAAGCAGTTGCCCTTTCCATCCTTGG
>CAUYQG010232805.1:0-22272 GCA_963574415.1 Tarsius wallacei | reverse complement strand
AAATCAGCCGGGCGTGGTAGCGCGCGCCTGTAATTCCGGCTACTCGGAAGGCTGAGGCGGAAGGATCGCCGGAGCCCAACAGGTCGAGGCTGCGGTGGCCCGGAGCGGCCACTGCACTCCAGTCTGGGCGGCAGAGAGACTCCAACTCAAAAAAAAAAAAAAAAAAAGAAAGATAAACATCAGGAAAATATCCACACAGATCAATAGAAAATGACACACTGCAATTAGTGATATTGAGAAAAATAGGAAGGTCCTAGGGTAGGTTATGGTAAAAGGACTTAATTTATGAGATCAGAAGAGGCCTCGCCGAGAAAACGGTCTTAAGCTAACACTCAAAGAATAGAGTAGGATGTCCCAAAGCTGAAAATAAGTAGATCAGTGTTTCAGGAAAACAAGAGTAGAAAAGACGATGGTGCCTTTTTGTTTTGTTTTTTCCTCTATGGACAATGGTGTTTTGAAGAAACTGGAAGAAGAGCACTATGGATAACGGTTGTAACCAAAGATGAAAGGAGGCAGAGAGGCAGGGAGGAGTCAGTTTATGCAGGGCTCAAACCCCGCGAGGTCTCCTTGCCCAGCCTGGCAGTCCAGGTCCAGTCCCGGTCCCTTCCACAGGGGCCCTATGCCTAGGATAATCATCCTTCCTGCAGCCCCATCCCTGATCAAGCCATAGGAATTGTCTCCAACCCCTGCAACAATCCCTGATTGGAATAATGTGTGGTCAGCCTCTTAGAATGTGAACCATATAGGTAAGTGCAATCAATGAAATTATGATATTTCATCTTAGTTTTATCTTAATTATTATAATAAGACTGATGGAATAGGGAAAATTATATTCAAGAGAATTCCTCTTTGAAAGTATATTGTATTTCTTTGAAAGAAAAGCTTTAATAAATGGCTTGCAATAGAGGTCAAGGCTGAAGGCAGGCTCAGGTAGTTAAAGGTTAAGCACCTCTTTCTAGAAAGGAAGGATGTCAGGGAGGAAAGGTTTGAAGAAAGAATACACAGAGGAGACAGAAGCAAACAAGATGCCCATTACATTTCACTGTGCCATGTGTTTCCTTCTCCTTGGCCCCTAAATTGTTGATGTGGTTATACTACAGAGAGATATGATTGGCACAGGGAGCTCGAGGCAACTGCATACAAGGACACAGGGCAGGGAGGCTGTTTCATACATCTAGGTGAGATGTGCATCTAAGTTTGATCAGTGTAAACACCATAAGGCTGAGCATAATGGGAAGATCCAGGGCTTGACAGTGCACAAATCTAGTTTGACTTCAGGTTCTGTACTCACAAGGAGTGCAACCTCTAGACCAGAGATGTCCAACCTTTTGACTTCCCTGGGCTACACTGAGTATCCTTTTGACTTCTCTGTACCACAATGAGTAAAGAGGAATTGTCTTGGGCTGCACACAAATTATATAATATAGTTAGTGTATATACATAATAAGACTTCTTTCATTTTTTTATATTTTTATTATAAAGTATAGGAAAATGAGAACAATATAAAATTAGTGGAAAATTTGACCTTGTTCTCATAAAACTAATCTATCAATGTCTGGTTCAATGGAAGTTGTAGTAATTTGTAGTGAGTTCTCAAGGTGCTCTTCAGAAATGTTTGTGCACATTTTTCTCTTTATGTGTTTCATAATTGAAAAAGCTGCTCAAAATGTATGTGCTGCCAAAAAGCAATGTCATGAATAAGGTGTGATTGTGAACTCCAAAAATGGAACTATGTATGGGGTCATGAAGAAAATAAATGCTAAAAAACAAATGACGTTAAAAGATTTTGTGGGACCCAGCTGTCCTGGGCTGCATGTGGCCTGTGGGCCACAGGTTGGACATGCCTGCTCTAGATGTACTGAAAACTCTAGGAAATGTAATTCAACTCACTGAAACATCAGAATATTTTAAACTCTTGAATAAAGATAAGAAATAATATAAGGTCGGGCTCGGTTGCTCAGCCTGTAATCCCAGCACTTTGGGAGACCAAGGCGAGTGGATTGCCTGAGCCCATGGGTTCAAGACCAGCCCCGGCAACTTGGCAAGACCCCGTCCCTACAATAAATCAAAAGTTAGCCAGGCGTGGTAGCCAGGCATGGTTCCGGCTACTTGGAAGGCTGAGGTAGAAGGATTGCCGAAGCCCAGCCAGTGAACGCTGGGGTGGCCATGAGTGTGCCACTTCACTCCAGACTGGGTGACAAAGTGAGACTCCAACTCAAAAAAAAAAAAAAGAAATAATATAAAATACCTAGTCATTCATGACACACAGCGAGTACTTATTATAACTGAACTAATGAGAGAAGCAGGAGAAAAAAACTTAAATGGAATTTTGCCTTTGCTGGCTGTGAGATATACTGGAATACTTCAAAACATTTTCATTCAGAAACTCTATAAAGTTAGACTCATGACTTCTCAAAGCAGATAGTGCAAAATATGATATATACCTGCAATGTGTAGATGTGTGTATGTGTACTCAAGTGACCAAGGACTGAAAAATAATGAAGAAAAATTAAAATATTGGGTTTGAATTGGTTTATTTTCCTCTTTCAAGTTTGTTCAATGTTGTCTTTATACTATATTTCTAATTGTTAAAATATACAAAGAAAATAGTGGTTTTGAAAATACTGATAAAGCCAAAACAAATATCCTTTTCTGAATCTCAAATGCAGGATCTTTTTGTATCAGGCTCAGAGTATTCCACAAGATAGGACCAGGTCCCTACCACAGCTGATTATAGACATAAAAATAATTTATTGAGCATTCCATTCTAGGCACCATTGTGAGTTCTTGTATGCATTGTCTCATTCAGTTCTTCTGTCAATTCCATGAAGTTAGCATCACCCCTATCCGATTTCACTATTTATGAGTGCACCTGTCCTCACCGTGCTGCAAGTTCCGCTATTTTTTACCAAAAACAGCATGACCCCCATGACCCACCTTCCCTATTCTTCTGAGCTCACCCTGAGTGACTTTTTTTTGTTTCCCTAGATGAAAAAAGTCCTCAAAGGGAAATGTTTTGCCATTGTGCAAGAGGTGAAACAAAAACAGGAGAAGCACTGAAAGGCACCAAAACTGATGAGTTTAAAAACTGCTGAGCAGTGGAAAAAGCATCTCAATCAATGTACTGCATCAAACAGAAAGTACTTAGAAAGTACTGAAGTTTAAACATGTAAGAATAAATACAAAGGCTGGGCACGGTGGCTCCAGTCTGTAACCCCAGCACTTTGAGAGGCTGAGGTGAGTGGATTGCCTGAGTCCACAGGTTCAAGAACAGCCTGGGCAATTTAGTGAGACCTCATCTCTACATAAATCAAAAAATTAGCCAGGCGCGGTAGCGCACACCTGTGGTTCGGGCTACTTGGAAGGGTGAGGCAGAGGGATCATTGGAGCCCAGCAGGTAAACGCTGGGGTGACCATGAGTGTGCCACTGTACTCCAGCCTGGACGATGCAGTGAGACTCCAACTCAAAAATAAATAAATAAGTACACAATTTTTTATAAATAAATTCCGGTTTTTTGGGGTCCCGCCTTGTATTTAGAGGAGAGGCTGAACTCTGAGTACAATCCATCTGAATTCAATACACTGTGAAACAGAAGCCCTGTTGTTAATAGACCTCACAGCCTTAGTAAACAGTTTAGCAACCTGCTGTGTCTACTTGACCTTGCCCTTGGTGTTTTCACCCCCAAGCAGCTTACCAGCCAGATAGGATACTGAGAGTTCTGGTAAATATAATATTCTCAGTCCCGTTAAATGTTCAGTAAGGTTTCAACCACCCTGAAATCTTGGTGCCCCAGGCTAGTGTCCATCTCCTTTGGTCCTTAATCCTGCTCTGCATAAAAACTGAGCACATTTCCTAAAACATCCCTACAGTGGGATAAAATAAATGAAAAGCTTAATGAGGTTGCATAATTGCTGATTTTATAACTTCACATTCTTCAGGCAGGACACAACAAATATTCATATGCATTTTTTTTTTCAGGGCATAGAGAATTTGAAACTGACATTCTGATCTTAATTTTACCTTGAATTTTCTGCAACAGGACATGCAAAAGCCAAAATGTATTAGAATAAAACTGAGAGTCTATTCATTATGTATTTATTAAGGACATCTGAAATTCTAAAGTGCAAAACCATGGCGTTCAATGGAGAAAACTGCAGGGCAAGGACACAGTGTTGCCTTAGAATTCTAATAAGCAAACCGAATCCTGAGCTCCATTCTCCTCCTCCTGGCATTTCATTTCTAATCCTCACTACAAATAGCACTTAGGAAACCCATCAGCCAGCACACATTCTTACCAGGCAGCAGAAGTTCCATCCACCCTTTTTAAATCAACCACTAATGAAAAGATTGTACTGGTAATCAATCTGCACTATGTGAAGGACCACAGCCCTGTGCTGGGGTTGGAAGTCCCTGACTGAGCTCTCATCAGCGTTGCCCAAAGATCTTTCTGCAGTGATGCACACACTCTCCATCTATACTGTCCAATGCAGTAGCACTGGCTACAAGTAGCCATTGACTATGTGACATGCGGCTAGTGTGTCTGATGAACTGAAATCTTTTTTAGATTAAAAAAATATCATTTATTTAAAAGTAAATTAGAGAGAGAAAGAGAAGGGAGAGAGAAGATTCAACCTCTCCAAAGTGGGGGAGGGGGCCAAAGCCAGGAAGCATGGTGATAGCCATAGCTCAAAGAGCACATGATCACACCAGAGTCTAGCAAGACAATGGATGAAATTTTTATCTTATTTAATTTTTTTAAAAATCGTTCTTTTTTTTTTTTGAGACAAGGATCTCACTATGTTGCCCAGGATGGTCTCAAACTACTGGGCTCAAGAAATCCTCCTGCCTCAGCCTCCCAAGTAGCTGGGTCTACAGGCTTATCTTATTTAATTTTAATATTTATTAATAACCACATTGGGCAGTCTAGTAGCTAATACAATGGGCTACATAGCCCCCGGTTGCACTTGTCACGATATTATACCTAGGCCTGTCACCGTTTGCAAGACAATTAGAGATCTTTGGGGCCATTCCACCCCCCAGCCACCTCTCAACCCTGAGGATGTGAAGGTGAGAAAGATGACTTTTTGTGTTTTCAACATGGCTTCCTGTGTTTTCAAATACCTGGCTTTCCGGTCTCTCCAGGTTCTCCTTTCTGCCCTGGGACTGGTGAGCAGCAGTCACAGCAATTAAAAAAGAAGTCAGCCGGGTCAAGAGTAACATTTTCAAGGGGAAAAAGAGTGGCAGTGCCAAAGGCAGAATCCGGGGCCGATGGCTGGGTGGTCGGTTCTGCCATTCTAGGACTTTCTGTGAAGGGGATCTCCTCTTCCTCCCGAGGCGGACCACTGGACGGCTTCAGGCCCTTTGGAATCTCTTTTCCTTCAGATTTCTTTGTAAATTTGGTATAAGGTGTGGTCTTGGCTATTGTGTTCATACCAGCAATAGCCAAAAGAATTAAAATGGTGCAAAGGCAAGAAAACATCCACATGTTTGAGACTAGAAGGAAAATATGACAGAAAAACGTACACATATTACATGAGGTCACAATGAAAATACTAAGTGATACAAATACATGATTATATTTTAAAAATACAGATATGAACCATAAGAATGAATAGTATGCATAATATAGAATGATATGTTTGGGGTATATTTTATATGTAAACGTGTGCTTGAATCACAGTACAATATTTTATTTACTTAAAATAAGTATTATAAAGAACACTTCACTTTGATTCACCTTTCTGGTTGTTTTTTCACTATTACATTTTCTAAAATACTGTTCTGAATCATTCAAATTGTCTTCCCAAATAGCAAACATGATCTATAATAAATGCAACGTGACTTAATAGCTCATATACCCTGTGGAAAATAAATATCTATAGTCTCCTGACTGATCTCACTTAGATTTATAGGAATCAAATACTTGTATTAGAGGGAGAGAAAAAATATTGAGCTGAATAGTTTATTCCAGCAAACTCAATTACTTCAAGAAAAAAATACTGGTGAAATAGTCCTTAAATCTACTAGGGATAATGGTCCCATTGTGAAAGCAATTTTTAAAAATCTTTTGTAATAAATGGAGAGAGAGACAATAAAAAATCATAAACTTGGATACATGCTACATTTTTAGATTCTTCACATACCATTTAACTCTTCAACTCCTTGCTTTATAATTTGGGGAATTTTTCTAAAAACTCACATTTGTCCTTGTATTATTTTAATGGGGCAAAATGTGTTTGTTGGTTTTTTGTTTTGGTTTGGTTTTTTGCGTGTTTGTTTGTTTGAGTCAGGATCTTACTCTGTCAGCCAGGCTGGAATGCAGTGGCACAATCATGGCTCACCACAGCCTTGATCTCCTGGGCTCAGGCAATCCTTCTGCCTCAGCTTTCTGAGTAGCTGGGACTACCCGTGTGCACGACCATGCTCAACTAATTCTTTGACTTTTTTGTAGAAGCCAAGTCTCCCTATGTTGCCTAGGCTAGTCTGGAACTCCTAGACTCAAGTCATCCTCTTGCCTCAGCCTCCATACATGCTGGGATTACAGGCATAAGCCTCCCATTGAAGTGAAATTTTGATAGTTCACAATATTCCATCAACTCCCAGCAGTCTAGGGTTAGAAGTGCACATTTTCTGATAGAAGAAGGAAGGAATAATTTGGATAAATAGGAAGAGGGTAAAGAATGAAAATAAGGATAGTAAAAACACTTACAACTTGGAGGTGCCTTACTCTGAGCAGGTGACTTTCATTCATCAATATTATCAGCTTTCAAAACAGTTCTGCCAGGCAGGTGACACACCATTATTACTTTCACAGATGAGGAAACACGCACTAAAAGGTTATGAACCTTGCCATGGATCACACAACCAGTAAGTTATAGATCCAGATCTGTTTAATTTCAGAGCCTAAACCCTTTCCCACAAATCACGTGGCTTTTATAAGGATGAGATTGAAGAACAATAAATCCAAAGGTAGCTTGATTGAACAGAGCTGCGGAGGACCTAGATATAAATCAGTGCAGATGAGACAGGAGAGAGACAGAATGCTTCACTTCCAAAATCATATAAAGATCCAAAATGCCCGCTTTCCTTTCAGTTGTTTTGCTACCATATCATCCAATCAACCAATATTTATGGTATATTGACAATGTCACAAGCACTAAAAAATTATATGTGATGACACCAAACGTAAGCCATGGTTTTTGTCTTCTGGGAGTTTACAGTCTAGTAAGGAAAGATGAGAGATAACAAAGAAAAGAGAGGAAAGTATGAAAAGACAGCTGATCTCACTGTATCTTCCCAAATACAAAACCCACACACACACATACACATTTTGGCCAGCAGGAGTGCATGCACACATCAAACATGGATACAATGAATCAATCAGCTAAATCCACCCCTGGCAAAAACTAGACAACAGAAATATTCTATTTAGATATAAAATAATTAAACTTTCATTGGTTCATGCAATTGCATTCAATAAAATATTCATTTGTTCAACAAACATTTATTTATTTGAGCACCAAGTAGTCTGGGCAGAGTCTTAGGGTTTTAAAGAAAACCCCATCCCTAAAACTCTTCTATGCAGTAAACATTCAAAATAAGCAGATCCACATCTTTAAACTAAAGAGAAACCAGAGATCGGACAGACAACCCAAAGTGAGATATTGGTGGCTTTTAATTCTCTCACAACTTTTCTTTAAGAGGAATTAAAGTTTGCTGAGTGTTCATGCTCTAAAATGCTTCTTATGTTCTCTTAGAACATAAGAGATTATGTGAAACAATAATCATTCTTTCTCCTTACTAAAACTAATTTGCGTTAGTTTTCCATACATACAAAGTATTTTTTGATCTTGCAGATGTGTTTGATAGCATCCTGGTAAGCCAGTCATGAGGGGACAAGAATGAGACAGCCAATGGACATGGGAGGGGAAGGAACCAACACCAAGAGCATGGCAGGGATTTTCTTAGCCACTTTCTGATGATTTCAAGTGCACCACAGAGGAATCATGCAAAATAAGATTTCCTATGCCCATATAATGGATTATAAAACGGAGGCACAAAGAGATTAAGTAACCTGCACAAGACCACAGTGTTAGTACATAGGCAGGCTGGGATTGAAATGTAGGTCTATGTGACTCCAGTCAGCCCAAGAACTTCCTACTGTGCCATGCTGCTTGAGAAGCTATAGAAATGACCCTTCATGGAGCTCAAATCTGGGTCGTTCAGAAGAAGAAAGTAACTTCCCACAAACAGGATATGGAAACTCAATGAGAGAGAAGAGGAAGGGGAGAGATGAGAAGTCTGGCTTTGACAGGGGAACATATTTTGGTGTGAGGTAAGCAAAGTTACAGAGAACACAGTCCAAGAGGCTGAAGGGTGAAGGGAATGAACAGAGCTAACCACTATAAGGAAGGCACTCAGTGTCCCCATTTGAGGGCATGAATTGTCCTCATATATGTTCCCTTGCCTTGTGTTTTCCTACTTCCCAATTGTTTATTATTATTATTATTATTATATTATCATTATTATTATTTGAGTTGGGGTCATACTCTTCATTCAGGCTGGAGAGCAGTGGCACAATCACGGGCTCAGCAATCCTTCTCCCTGACCTCAGGCAATCCTTCCTTCTCCCGAGTTGCTGGGGACTTCAGATGCATGCCACCACACCTGGCTAATTTTCTCTCTTTTTTCTTTTTTTGTAGAGACAAAGTCTCACCATGTTGTTCAGGCTAGTCTCAAACTCCTGGGCTTAAGCAATCCTTCCTCCTTGGCCTCCCAAAGTGCTTGGAAAACAGGTGTGAGCCACCACACCTGGTTCCAATTTAAATACAGAAGTTAAAGGGTAATGTTGACATCACTTTAAGACTGTGATCAGGCTCCCAAGAGCTTGGACATGAGGAAAACAAGGAGCCTTTCCAAAGACAGTGGAGCAAGAATTGGTAGTCAATTGACTGATTATGTAAATATATCATTTCTTTTTAATTAGAATTTTTCATGGTTGTGTAAAAACATGAAAACCCAGTCAATAAAATTTCCACAGTGAGTCAAGCAAATACAGACTTTTGACCAAATTTTAAGTCACTGAAACAATAAAACACAAATTAGATGCTAAGCCTGAAGTTTAAATCTTAATAGAAGGATTAGAAATAAAGATCAAAATAGGAAGCTGAGGTCTCCAATCAGAGAACCTAAATACAATAAGCCCTTTCAATCATCCTGGAGATGACCTAGATGGTAGGCATTTCCAGAACAAAAAGCAAGGTCTCTCTTCTTTCTGCATTCCTAGTGGCTAGCATCATGTTTTGCAAATAATAATCTGCTCCATAAGTGTTTACTGAACATAAATGAATCAAATGTAGTAGATTGCATAACATCCCCAAGGTTTCATTCCCAATGTTTTACCACTCCCTTTGTTCACACCCTTTGCTAAGTGGATTTTGTACCACCCCACTCCAAAGACATGGGGTCTGTATTCCAGTTCCTTGGCTCCACATCCAGCCATGTGACTTTGACCAAGAGAATAAGGTAGAAATGACAGGGTACCAGTCCCAAGCCTGGATCTCAAGCGTCCTCGTGTGTTTCTACTTGCTTTCTTGTACTTTTGCCATTAGGATATAAAAGGCCCAGCTTACTGGTCACAGGAGGAGGATGAAGAACACACATGGAGCAGAGCTGCCAGCTAAGCTGTCCTTACCAAACACAACCTAGAGCAGTGTCTCCAACTGACTAGAAGACACTAGAGTGAGCCCAGGGGAGACCAGCTGAGGCCACCCAAGATTAGACAACCTCCCCAATCCCATAGATACGTTACAGTTATCTACTGTTGTATAACAAAGTACCCCAGACTTGAAATGGCTTGAAACATCCGTTTTATTATAACTAGCAATTCTATGGGTCAGAAATTCAGGTTTGGGTGGGCTAGGTGACTCCCCTGCTCCACAAGGCATCAACTAAGGTCACTCAGTGGTGTTCAGCTGTTGGACAGGCTGGTCTGGGTATGTTTAACTGCAAGTCTGGTGCCTTGATAGAAATGGAAAAAAGTTGGGCTCAGCTCAAACTGTCAGCGTATGTGTTGTTGTCTCTCTAGCACACCAGCCTCAAGATATTCAAACTTCTCCCACAATGGCACAGGGCTCCCAAAGAGAGTATTCCAAGAACATGGAAGCTGATAATCTATTAAGGCTGTACCTGAAAAATAGTGACACTTCCACTGAATTCTTATTAGTCATAGCAGTCACAGAGGCCAGTCATACTCAAATGAAGAAGGCATAGACCCCACTTCTCAATGGGAGAAATGTCATGTAATTTCTGGTCACCTTGAATCTACCACAGACACACAAGCTATAATTTGCAAGCTACAGAGTTTTAAGGAGGTTAGGCAGTGAAAGTTGACTGATACCAATAGTTCCATCCTCTAGGCTAACACTATTTTTGCTATCATTGAGAAAAAAGTGACTAAGAAGCTTCCAGGCTATCCCATCTTACCTTTGCCCCAGCAGCAGACACCCTTTGAGCTCCCCCAACCTTGTAAGTCAGCCCCCCATACCCTTGGAAGTCTCACCCACTGAAAGTTTTCAAGCAGAAGTTGGGCCATCCCTTGTTGAGATGCTATTAGAAAGTATCTTGAAGATTCTGTAATTTTGAATGTCCCTTCTACCCCTAGACACATAGTAATCTGTCTCCACAAAGTAAGCATGAAAGAAAAAATCCTAAAGGCAGTGAGAGAGAAAGGTCAGACTACCTACTAGGGAAGACCCATTAGAATTGCTCCAGACTTATCAGCAGAAGTACTACAAGCTAGAAGAGACTGGAGTCCAATTTTTAATGTTCTTAAAGATAAGCAATTCCAACTAAGAATTTCCTACCACACCAAGCTAAGTTTTATCAGTGATGGGGAATTAAAAGCCTTCATATACATTCAATCCCTAAGAGAATATACTGCCTCCAGGAGATGCTGCCCTTCAGGAGATGCCGCCTTCAGGAGATGCTTAAATAGTTCTGGGATGCAGGGAAAAAAAGAAAGAACAGTCATGTCCATCACAAAAGTACAGGCAAATCCAGAGTTAACAGAACATACAGAGCACCCACAAAGTGCTGAAGGCAGCATCTCCTGAAGGGCAGCATCTCCTGGAGGCAGTATATTCTCTTAGGGATTGAATGTCTATGAAGGTTTTTAATTCCCCATCACTGATAAAACTTAGCTTGGTGTGGTAGGAAATTCTTAGTTGGAATTGCTTATCTTTAAGAACATTAAAAATTGGACTCCAGTTTTTTTTAACTTTTGTATCTGTGGATGTGTGTGTTTTCACAAATATGAAAACACACACATCCATAGATACAAAAGTTAAAAGGAAACAAAACAACCCACTAAGAGTTACATGGTAGGGATGAACTCTCACATTTCAATCTTCACTTTCATTAAGAAGGTACCCAAGATTGGGAAGACATTATTTGAAGATCTGTTAGTTCTTTTCTCAGTTAGAAGTAAGGTGTTTGCACCAACCTACTAGTATACATTTGGAAGATGATTGACAAGCTTTATATTAAGCTAGGGCCATGAATTATAAATAAATTTAATAACTGACTATCAAACAGTGTAGTATGAGGACTTAAAGCCATCAGTTTTGTAGAGACTCAGTCCTGAGTTCAAGTTATAAATCTTCCATTTATTAATTGATTTGGGGTGAATTACTGTCCTTTTCTAAGTCCCTCTCATTTCTAAAATGGAGATAATAATAGGAGAATCATCTTATGTGGTTGTAGAACTTAATAACACATGACAAGCTCTTAGCATAGTACCTTCAGTAACTGTTGGCTATTTTGAAGTGAAGCTTAGACCTATGAAATTAACTAGACAGAAATAATGTCTTAAGTTTTTCCTAGTCTCATATTGTGCCAGATTGCATTTGGACATTTGGCACCATTTCCATCTCCTCTTATCCACTCCCTGAGATCTCAAGGGCTTGAAACATTGGAAACCACATTTCCCAGAATCTCCTACCATCAAGGTTTCAGTTTAGTTTCTGCCAATGAGAAACATTTGCCTGAAATGTGGGAGACAGAAAGTAGAAGCCATCATTCTTCTGCAGGCAGCAGCCAGTAAGTGCATGGACTTTGGCAGATGTAAAGTTTTGAAGTGGCTTGAAGGCTTTGAATTCCTGCCTTGGTTCTGTAGATGACTGTGTACTGATAACAATTTCTGCCATGCACAGCAGCAGCAATGTCCTGATTCTCTGAAGGCTATAGACAAACCTGACAACTAGTGGCAGCCCTCCCTGCTTTTTGCTTCTTCCCCCTTCAATAATTGAATAAGCACCTAACTGCCTATATTAAATCCCTTTCTGCCTAACATACCTATAGTGGTTCCAGGCCAAATTCTGTCATCATATATTCTTTTCCATTTAATTTCCCCTCCCCTCTTATTATAAAACCTCAGCCTGCCTGCCCTCCTATATTCAACACTACATCTTTTTTCTTGACCCAATCATTCCTCATCTATCCACAACATCTTTACCTCGCTGGATCCAATTATATTCCAAAAAGTTTTGTCAAAAGATTCTCCCTGCCTTAGTTCATTTTGTGTTACTATAATATAATACCACAGACTGGGTAATTTATAGAGAAAAGAAACGTATATCTCACAGTTCTGGAGACTGGGAAGTCTAATATCAAGTTACCAATATCTGGAGTGGGCCCTCTTGCTGCATTGTTCCATGGCAAAAGGACAAGAGAGGGCTGAACTCACTTTGTAACAACACACTTCACCAATAATTCCATTAATCCATGCAATCACCTCTTGAAGGTTCCACCTTTCACACCATTGCATTGGGAACTAAGTTTTCAATATATGAATTCTGGGGAACACATTCAAATCACAGCACTTCTACAATGTTCTGAGCCTTCAAATATATCATCTATATCAGTATTCCATTCCAGTTGTATTCTTGAATGCTAATTTGAATACAAATATAAAGACTTTTGAGATAGTTTTAGGCACATTGAAATGTGTGCATATGTTGTTTAGGTTGCATAGATGGTGACCTTTTTCAACCTTCTAAGGAGCATTCATCCCCTCTGACCCTGTGCAATTCTGCACAATTGCAAGATGAGCCTTTATGTCTACAGCATTCCTTTACTATTTGAATAGCTATTTTTAATTTCTCACAGCATTTCATTTAGAACAATATTTCATGCTGCATTCCTTCTCATACCCATGCTTTTCTCTCTTTCTTTCTTCCCTTTATTTGGTTAACAAATGCTTATTAAAACTTATATGTATCAGACACCATATTACCTGCAAGAGTTATAGAACAAAATATCTGCTCTCACAGAGCTTCCATTCCAATGGGAGAAGCAAACATCAGGTGGTAAACAAATATGTCAGACTGTAATAAGTGCTATGGAGGAAATAGAGATATTTAGTAAAGAATGATAAGGAAAGGTTGTTCCAGACAGCAACATATTACACAAGAATGTAGAAGAAGGAAAATGAGGAGGAGCAGTTGCTTCCACTATTTACTTCTCTTTTCTTTTTAGAGCTACATTCACCGAACAATCCTCTCTTCCTTTTGAAGGCCCCTGGCATTGCCCTTTCGATGATATGCAACCACAAAGATGAATTCGGGAGAAATTCTGATAAGCTGTTTCCTCCTGCCCCAATTCTTCAGCGATGCAGGCCTTCGGGGCTCAGATCCTGAGTTCACTCACAAATACATGCCACAGCAAAAGGAAGAAGGAAGAACTTTATAACTACAGACCCCTATTTCCCACCTGACTTTTAAGAGCAATTCCAGAATGATTGTAATCAGCTCTGATAGACTGCACACATCCCTTTGGGTTGATAGAGGCAGCAAAAGCATCATAATTTCTATTGTCCAGTGGGAGGCTATTTCTTCCTGAATGTCTAAATAAGTGAATCCATTACAGTTCCATTAAGCACAATGAATATCACTTTGCATCCTACCAAGTTAAATGTTTCTTGTATTTAACAAGTATGCAGTCAAATACAAACATTCTCAGCATTTTTCTGTCAGATGGAAAGGGATTGACTTTGGTTCAGAATATAACACCGTAAAAAAGAGTCCAGCCGCAAATGTGGATTTTTTTTTTCCTTCTATAGACATCATCCTCCTCTTCTCCTCCCACCTTACCTTAAATCAACATAGTGGGACATGAAGCAGAACATCACTGTGGCAGTGGAGACCCATGGCTTGGGGATGGTTATGGAGAAGGAACTGCGCTTAGGAGAACAATCAAGCCAGGGCAGCACGGAGTCATAATTCAGGCGACTGGTTGATGGAAACGTGAAATCACCCACATGGATGAGTAGAGAGGTAAAAATGTAGATTAAATTTAGACATAAAACTATAAGCCCCAGCTCCACCTCTTCAAAACACACACACACACACACACACACACACACACACACACACACATACTTTTACGAATGGAATTAGGCAAAGGCAAGAACAAAATTATTACTGCTCAGTTTCTTCTTTTTTGTTTCCCTCACAGTAATGTGATTCTGAGGGCACCTGCTGTACTGGTTTTCTTATTTGGGGGATAGAGAGACTGAAGGAGGTGGGGAAAGGGAATAGTGTGAATCTGAGTGTGTGGCTGGGTTATGAGCCGGAAGTGAATTTTGCAGGCTGATATATTCCACTGATTGTAAGAAAGCGATGGGGACTGGGTATAAGGAGTGAGGAGGGGGAATATATGGAAATTATCTGTTCTTTCTGCTTAATTTTTCAGTAAGCCTAAAACTGCTCTAAAAAATAAAGATAATTAATTTTGAAAAAGACAAAGCAATGAGGTCTAAACAGGTTGATAGATTGTTCGCTTATTTGTTCATTAGTTGGTCCTGGTACAGTTAATAATAGTCTTTCTAAGTTGGTATTGCAAACCTGAATTTAAAACTTATTTATGTCGGTAATACATTTTTGTCAGGTTTTGGCATGTTAACAAGGACCTGTGATAGTGTCAAGGTGGATTCTGTGTTGGAAACTTACTCCGTGAAGCAGAGATTTCACTGAGACTTTTTTACTCCCTTGATATGAAATATTTATACACTCATTAAAATAAGTATAGCCAAGCCTAAGCAAACCTCTTCACCTTTTCAGGGACCAAGCAGAATGCCTGTGGTGGGGTATTCCCCAGGAGGGAATTATTGTGAAAAACATACAGGAATGAGCTCAAAATTAGCCAGAGTTTCCCCAAACAGGAGATTCTGAAGAATCTTCAGGACACAGAAGCTAGCAGATGGGAGAACTTTAGAAAAAAGGAACTTGTCTTTGAAGCAAAAGATGATTTTTGGATAAGGTGCCAGATATGGAATTTTCATTACTAGCAGCTTACTTCTGCTGATAACCTGGCTTCTCAGTACTTTGATCAGCTTACTTTGAATGCTCATATGTAAGGAACTCAAATATAAGATATAACTGCCAAAGACGCAACATGAAATAAGTGTTTTGTTTTAAAAATATTCTTAATTGCTAAACTTCCATTTGTCTTTCATTTCTGCAATATGTAAAATGCTCCCTCCCTTCCCTCCTGTCCCCCTCTCTGTTTTTAGAAGCAAAGTCTCGCTCTGTTGCCCAGGCTGGAGTGTAGTGCAGTGTGAGATCATAGTTCACTGCAGCCTGTAACTCCTAGGTCCAAACTATCCTCCTGCCTCACTCTCCCAAGTAGCTAGAACTACAGGCACATGCCATCATGCTCGGTTAATTTTTTTCTTTAAGAGACAGGGGCCTTGCTGCGTTGCCCAGGTTGGTCTTGAAGTTTCAGACTCAAATGATCTGCCTGCCTCAGCCTCCCAAAGTTCTGGGATTACAGGCATGAGCCACCACAACCAGTTCATTTTTTTTTTTTAATCCAGAGAGTTCTAAACCTATTCTAGGGCTCAAAAATACCTTATAAACAAGCATCAGAAAAATCAGAAATTTGAAGATGACAACAGACATAACATATCCCAAAACTTATCTGTTCCTCTCCTGTCCATTGGAATCTAAACAAGTTTCAGAGCCATTTAGTATCAGGATCAAGGTAAGAGTAGGCCCTTTTACATTTTAATCAAAAGTTACTGAGTCAAGTCAACCTGAGGTCAGTCTAGAACCATAAGTACCAGAGTTGGTTCTTACAGTATCTCTAGTTCTCAAAAAGTTACAGAAAACCTCCAAATTATTTCTCACTACCCATAAAGCCATTGTCACTGACCTGTATTATCATCAAAAATGACAGCATAGGAGGAAATAGGATACATAGCAGTTCTCTGGGGTACACTGACATGCTGATCCTAGCATTTCCCATCTTTGCTCAAACTCCAAAATTTGTCTTTAGGCTCCAAGACTCCATCTGGGTTCACCAAAGGAAGCCCTGAGCCTGGGTCATTTACTGCTGCGTGAATCTGAGGCAAGACCCTTTACCGCTCAGGAAGTAGTGTTCTTACATCAGTACTAGAAGAGCCAGCTTCAAACCTTTTTCTACTTCTTACGTATTAAGAACTCTTTCCTGAGGTGAGTGGATTGCCTGAGCCCGCGGGTTCGAGACCCGCCTGGGCAACTTGGCGAGACCTCATCTCTACAATAAATCAAAAAATTAGCCAGGCGTGGTAGAATGCGCCTGTAGTTCCAGCTACTTGGAAGGCTGAGGCAGAAGGATCGCGGGAGCCCAGCAGTTCGAGGCTGCGGTGGTCAGGAGCGGCCACTGCACTCCAGTCTGGGTGACATAGTAAGACTCCAACTAAAAAAAAAAAAAAAAAAAAAAAGAACTCTTTCCCAACAAGATCTGGCTAATCATACTGCTGGAGCATTAAATATTGTTACATTCTCATTTTGTCACCTGGTCCAGGGTCCAGGACTTCAGAGTCAGTTCATGGAAAGCTCTGCCTGTGGCAATGTCTCTTGAAGACCCTTTAGAGGAGAAGGGCTCTCCTAGAGAGTTGAGAATCTCAGAATAACAGATATCTCTGATAAGCATCAGGTTCGGTATCAGCTCAGAAAAGAACAGAAGGGAGTCTGTCCCTGAAAAGGCTACCAAGAGGTTAATGCATCACATGAAAAACAGCAGTAACTTCCTCTTTCAGGACAACCTTGCTATTTAATACCCCAAAAGACCAAGGACAAAGAATGGCATTGTATAAGCACTGTAACTCAAGCAATTAGCCAGGTAATGGTCTGTGGGGTTCATTATAGCAGAATGTCAATTAAAACACTTGGAAGGAGATTATGCAAAGCACTTACAGTGCTTAGATTTCAAATCTTATAAGCTACCAGTAGGACTAAAGTAGAGTAAATGTCGTATTACTACAGTAGGTATCACATACATGAAAATAAAAGTTTCTTTTCTAATACGGACTCTTGCTTAATATCTCGCAAATTCCAAAAATTGAAAAAAGCAGCCAAGTGTCCAGTCTTTTTCATCAATAAAGGAAATGGGATGAAGGATGTCACATTTGAATTGAGTATCTTCTTTCTTGCCTTTGGCCTAATTAAGTAATATCTTGAGTAGCTCCAGTTCATTGTTTTTTAAAGATTCAAAAATATACTTTCTTAGTTTTATTTTTGATTCCTGTCAATGAATTTAAGGAGGAAGAAGGGAACAGAAATGGCTAAAATGTGAACTCTGGGAGGAAAATAGTTTCTTAAAAAGATCTTTAGATGAGATTCTTATGTTTAATAACTTGCTTGACTTCATCCTCATAGAATTAGCATTTCTATTTTTTCTTTTAGTGTAGATATATTATTAGGAAAACCGACTTCTTCAAAATGGAAAGTAAATGGCAGAGTTCTTAATGAAATTTCAAAATGTGAGCAGCACTTAGCATCTAAATAGATGGCCATAATGATTTGTCCTGAATACTAGAAGAAAGAACATAATATATAAACATTAGTTTCTGTCCTAAAAACCCTCAAGTCAAGTTTAAACCAGCAATTAATTTTTATTCATGAATTATAAATTCTTTACAATAGGAAGTGAAAATAAAATGACCAATAGATGTAGAAATGTAATGTTCCACTAATTCTATCAGATAAAACTAAATGCACATTAAATTTTTATTATTATTCATAATTGTTCTGTAAAATACCACAGGCATAACATATTTTTAAAAGCAAAATATCTTTTTCCCTTACCAGATAATCATTATGAGAGAAATCATATTTTTTATGCAACTGCCTGTATGATCTTAGCTGAAGATACACCACACTTGACAACCTAAACAAAACCCAATTTTTAAGATCTTTGTTGTATACCAGCTCTGAAAGGTATTCATTATTGCATGGCACTAAAAATATGTAATTCTACCTTAGTAATGCCAAGATGTTATATTCGTCCTTTAGAATTTATGTATTCTACTTATCTCATAGATATTCACAAATGTAGTAACTTTAAAATTAAAAATGATTCTATATTCCATGCCACAAACTTCCACACTCCAAAAATCAATATGAAAAAATAGATTTAATACCAGAGAGGAAAGACTGCCTTTTATCAATTGCATGCTTTTATCATTCCTATTCATATTCTTATTTCCTTGAGGCAAATTATATCAACAGGAGCTTTTTCAATGGGGATCTTATTGCAAAAGGCATGATGGAAGATAAAATAAAGCAATGTTTGTAATCATCTCCTACCTTATGGATGTCGCCTTAAAGGGTGATCCCTTCCCTGGATGGCACATTGGAAAACTCAATCTCATTTACCATTAGACAGGGGTCTGTTTGATTTCTTTCAAGATTTGCCCCTACCCAATGAGAGGTGAGTGCCCTGTAACAAGGGGAGTGGAAACTTTTTCAGACTCCAAAGAAAAGCTCTGAAATCTGATGAAATGGAAATGCCTTAGGACCATTGAAGTCTTCGCTCTCCACTGGCTTGACTTTGCCCATCCTTCCCCTTGGTTTAAGCACTTTCTTTCATCCTAATACTTTAAAGTTATGGCACCAGGATGCCAAACAACTCTCTTGTTTAGTAAGTAAAATATAAGGAGGGCCCCCCCCAAAAAACAGAATTTATTTATTAAAAATTGTCTATTTATTCTTACATGTTTAAACTTCAGTCACCTTCGAAATATTTTGTTTGATGCAATATGCCTATCAAAATGCTTTTTCCACTACTCAAAACAGTTTTTGAACTCATCATTTGGTGCTTCTGCCATTTTTGGTTTCACCTCTTCCACATCAGCAAAATGTTTTCCCGTGAGGACTTTTTTTCCCATCCGAGAAAACAGAAAAAAAATTGGCCGGGGAGAGATTAAGTGATAGGAAAGATGGAACACAGAGGTCATGCCATTTTTGGTCAAAAACTGCTTAACATTCAGTGCAGCATGGGCAGATGAGCTCGTAAATTACCCATCATGAAATGGGCAAACGCATAGAAAGAATCCCAAAAAGAAATTCACTGAAGCCAAACGCAGCCTTTCATAATGACACTAGTTGGTGCCCTGATGCCAATGGGTTCCTAGAACACTTATCTAGTGGGGAAAACCTATACTACATACAAGGGACCCGCCTTCCAAAAGATAATTCTGGGTTTTTTGGGGTTCCCCTTCATAGTTGTCTGAAGTGTGTCCACTATAATCTGTTATTTGGACAGCATTCAAGTATTCAGAGGTATCTGCTTCCATGTTGACTGTTCTGACTGCAGGGGAACTGCCACTTAGGTGGCACTTCTGAACATACATATCTCCCCTCCTCCCACAAGTCTCCCCTTAACTAAATGAGCCTACCACCCACTGAGAAGTGACCAAGAGTTATAGATTCTTGACCAGATTCATTTCCAAGAAGATACCTTTGTCATTACTGGGGGCCCACAATGAGAAGTTCTCAAGAACTTGTAAATCACAAAAATGTCATTGACCTCTTGATTTCATTCATTTATTCGACAGCATTCATAAGAACTCACCAAGTGCCAGACCCTGTTCTAAGTGCTGAGCATAGAGCAGAAGGAAGATTGACAAGGACCTTGCTTTCATGGAGTTTATACCCTAATGGGAAATACAACCAAAAAATTAAAATGCAAATATGAAAACAATAAATATCAGATTCTAACATGCTAATAAGCATTTTGCACAAACAGAAAATGAGATAACAGAGAAAGACTGAGTGTCTTTCTTAGACTGGGTGCTCAGGGCAGGCCTTTCTGATAAGCGGATCTTTAAAACTGCTACATTGAGATGGAGTAGGGTCCCTCCTCTTTGGGGCCTGCTGGTCAGCCCCACCAAGCATAAAAATAAAGGAAAATCTTGAGTCCCTTCAAGGGAAATTCCTGACAACTAGCTAGCCCTGAGAAGCAAATGAGCAACTGGATAAGTAAGAAGGTAACAGTAGCTTAGCAACAATAGCCAAGGGAGTTAGAGTCTTGAGATGTTCCCTGTAGAAACTAAAGATAACATCATAACATATGTCCCTGAGTTGTTTTTCAGAAACCCGACCCCACCAAAGGGATTCACTGGCACGTTGACCTCAGATAGAGGGGAGCTGAGGACTGAACTCTGACTACTAGTCTTTGTTCTAAAGTTCTTTCTGTGGGGCCTGGAGTAGGTCACACCCATGAGCCAGAGCTAACATTATTTTCTGCTGAACCCAGATTTTTAGACAAAGCTTTGCCTCCCTAACCAGTAGCAACTCAGAAAAATCTTTGATCTACCTACATCCTCTCGGCCTCCACTTCGAGATGTCCCATCTTTTTAGGTCGAACCAATGTTTACCCTCCATGTATTGATTTATGACTTTGCCAGTAATTTTTACCATCTTAAAAAACTCCTCCCTCTAAGCTATTGGGGAGTTCTAGTCTTAAGCTTGAGCTGCTCAATTCTCCTTGCATGGCGACCTGCAATAGATGCCTCACTTTTTCTCATTGCAATCCTCATGTCAGTGTCTGGCTTTACTGCACAGGGCGAGCAGACCCAAGTTCAGTTCAGTAACACAATCAGAATGACAAAGGAATCATCTGGGAGGGGGGAAGCAAACCAACTGTAAAGATCTTGAGATGGCATCATACACTGGACTGTACCAGTAACACAAAACAGATCAAAGCAGAGATACAAAGAAAACCAAAATAAATCCCAGATCAGCAAAATGGTGATATGGTTTAGGATATTAACGTGTCTAATACACAAGCCATCAAAGAGAGCTGATTGGCATCAAAGTCATAAAAAAAGCGAGTGAGTCAGGTGTGGTGGCTCACACCTGTAATCCCAGTACTTTGGGAGGCCAGGGTAGGAGGACTACTAGAGCCCAGGAGCTCAAGACTAGCCTGGGCAACATACCAAGATGCCATCTCTACAAAAAAAATTTAAAAATTAGCCGAGAGTGGTGGGGCACATCTGTAGTTCCAGCTACTTGAGAGACTGAGGCAGAAGGATCACCTGAGCCCAGGAGGTAGGGGCTCCAGTGAGCCATGATTGTGCCTCTGCACTCCAGCCAGGGTGATAGAGAGAGAAAGACTCCAACTCAAAAGAAAAAGAAAAGAAAAGAAGAGTGTATGACACAAACAGAATTCCCACCCATTCAGACAGTCCCAAGGAACCTGAGACAATGGGCCTTAAACATTTCAGTCCAATTAATAAGTTGATCCCCATTAGGAGCTGGCTGCAACTAATTTTGGTGCCATGAAATATTTGATTGATGTAAATCCTCTCAATTGAAGTCCACACTCACCACTCTGCCCTCTGAGAGAATGTGCGGATCACAAGGCTTCAAAGAATTTGATACAATGATTGTTCATGGTAAATCACAAAGTGGGTTACTAATTATCATTTTGCTTCCTCTGTAGCTGTCAGGTTGAAGGGAATACTGTGGACACACTGATATAACAATAGCAGCCCATGTGGTTCTATTTCTCATTGCAAATTAATGGGTATTCTGGAAGCTATCTGTCTCCTCCTCATGTTAGTGTTTCTGGAGACCCAATCACTGCTAGACACTGCCAAGTTCAAGTTTAATCAAACCACTACCTAATGTATCCTTGCCCCGCCTCAGCTGCCTTTTTTTTTTTTTTTTTTTGAGTTGGAGTCTCACTGTCACCCAGACTGGAGTGCAGTGGCCGCTCCCGGCCACCGCAGCCTCAACCTGCTGGGCTCCAGTGATCCTTCCGCCTCAGCCTTCCAAGTAGCTGGAACTACAGGCGCGCACCACCACGCCCGGCTGATTTTTTGAATTATTGTAGAGACGAGGTCTCGCCAAGTTGCCCAGGCGGGTCTCGAACCCGCGGGCTCAGGCAATCCACTCACCTCAGCCTCCCAAGGCGTGGGATTACAGGCTGAGCCACCGAGCCCG
>CAUYQG010232804.1:0-15436 GCA_963574415.1 Tarsius wallacei | reverse complement strand
AAGCGAGACCTCATCTCTACAATAAATCAAAAAATCAGCCGGGCGTGGTAGCACGCGCCTGTAGTTCCAGCTACTTGGAAGGCTGAGGCGGAAGGATCGCTGGAGCCCAGGGGGTCGAGGCTGCAGTGGCCGGGAGCGGCCACTGCACTCCAGTCTGGGCGACGGAGTGAGACTCTGACTCAAAAAAAAAAAAAAGAAATATATTGGCGATAATGACTTATTTAAAGAATATTGTATCACTTGTTGCAAATGCTACAATTTGATAAATCTGGTTAGTAGGTACAGAGGTGTTTAAAATATTCTTCTCTAGATGCTTGAAATATCTTATTTAAAAGGTTAAGAAAGAAATAGTTTGGAGATTTTGCAGTCAGAACGATGCAGTGTCTATCTTGCCTCCATGCCCAAGTGGAACTCAAAAAGAAAGTCTGATCCATTTGTCATTGCTGCTGGATGCTACATGGTCCTGCCACAAAAACCTGGCTCTGCTGGTGAACTGCTGTAGTGATGACTTGATTGTGCAGAGACCTGCACAGGTCTCTCTCATCAGGAACAAACTCATCTTCTTATGCCCTAGCTCTGGTTTCCAAAGTTTCAAACTTTAGCTTGCATTTCTTTTTGTTCCTTTACCCAGTCTCTCTCATGGATACCAACTGGTTTCAGAAGCATTATGTATGCATTTTACTACTCATCTCATGAACCTTAAAGTCATAATCCTTCTTTCTCTCCTTGGAGTCTACTTAGGACAAAATATGTTTAGCTGTATTAAGGTTAATTGACAAATTAAAAATCACATATAGTACTTATGGTATACAACATTATGTTTTGGTATATGTATGCATTATGCAATCATTAAATCAAGCTGATTATCATGTCTATCACTTCTCAAACTCATCATTTTGTGAGTGAGAACACTGAAGATCAATTTTCAAGTACACATGACTTTATTATTAACTATAGTCACTATGCAGTACAATAGATATCCAGAGCTTATTCCTACCATCTAATAAACTTTGTACCTTTTGATCAACATCATTCTATTTCCCTGTCCCCTCTTTTAAATTCTTAAAACACTTAGACTCTAATGATATTCCACCTTCAATTCCTTCTAAAGTTAAGTGACTTTCAATAATTCTAGGAGCCTTCTCATCAATCCTATGAAAGGGGGCATTTTCAAAAGATGTAAGGTAATTTGCTTTCTTGGGCAAGATCCTCAATGGATTTCAAGATATCTAGATTTATTGCTCTGGAGAAGGATATGAAAGCTACTCACATTTATTCTAAGGATTCTCTCTTGCTAAAGAAAAGAAAATAATATATATCTAATTATTAGCAAACTGTTTAAGTTATCAGGAACACAAAATTCTATATTTAATTTTGGATAACATTCATTTTATTTAACCTATGTTTTTCGTTAACCTCTTAGGTGCTCTTATCGAAAGAACATATGTTTATGAAAATTGGTTTTACTTTGGTTTAAATATTTCTTAATCTCTCTTCCCTGGCAAAGTTGAAGCTTCTTTCTGGCTTGACCAGCAGTGGAAATATCTTTAATCCAAAGCTTTTGGAAACACCAAAATCAAGAATGTGCAGAACCAAGTTCTCTGAGCAGAAAGCACAGGATATAGTGTATGACCACTGATATATAAAAAAAGATAGAAAAATCTAGGATAAAAATTCAAGAAGAGGAAGAGGGCAGGAAGCCAAGGCTGGAAGCAGGAGCTATGGAGACAACCAGAAAAAGGATTCTATGAGCATCCAGAACTCCATCTGCTGCTTGGGTTTTAAATTCTCAGCATGTGCAGAGCAACGGATGACTGACCTCATCCATCACGGTCAGGCTGGAGCTAGTAGGTTATCATTGTGATTGTTCACTAGAAAATAAAACAGGGGTACTTCTGAAGGTCTGGAAATCTGAAGATCAAGACATGCCAGGTCCCAGAGGTGGCTTCCATCTACTTCCAAGTATTAAACCAAACTGGAGGAAGATGCTTGTGAATACTCAGAAAACCACCCAAAAAGTCCACAAAAGGGCATCTCCAGGTAATGAGGTTGATCTTGTGACTAACCCAGTAGGGTGTTGTTTTGCTTGTTTCTGGTGATCCCTCCTGGTACCAGATTAACATCCAGGTTGCCTAGTTCTGAGCAGCAAGCTGCAGGGTCCTTTGTAAAAAGATTTACAGCCCCAAGGTTTCATGTGAGCAGCTGGTTTATATGAGGCCAGATGCTGACAGAGGAAAATATGTACAGGGAGAGAGAAAAAGAACACTTTACAAAAGCAAAAATAAAAACTGCTTCTCTGCCTCCCAGAGATAAAGTCATTTTTTAAGAATGGTTTTCTTTTCTAAATTACAGAAATAATGACCCACCCCCTCCTTTTAAGTGTTATGATGAGGCGGGTTGCCTAAGCTTGGACCCTTTCCTGAGATTTTCCTACTTGGGTTTATGATCTTCTTTCTCAGTCTTGAGATTGTTGATATTCTCTGTGCCTCTGAAAGCTTTCGGGCCTCTGCCTCCTTCTGCCTGGCCCAGGGCCTTCCTGGATCTTTTATCCCACATGACACTGTTGACTCAGGCTGCTGGCAGGGAACTGAGCTGGGAGCTAGCCAATGCTGGAGCTTCAACACCGCCCCCTTGCTCCCACTGCTGGGTAAACGCTGATGTGGATCTGCAGTCTCAATTCTCATCACACTCTCCACAATGGGACAGTTAGGACTCTCCTTATATTTATTCTCTTTCTCCCTCTGTATTCTTTCTCCTCTCCTCTTCCTTCTCTCCTTTGCCCTCTTCCTCCCATCCCATTTCGTACTTGGAACAGAAACCTAAAAGAATTTCCATCTCACTTCATCAATTCAAGCATACAAATTCCTTCTGCAGATACCTTTCCGTGTTGTTCTGTTGTAACAGTGTGCTCTAGTATATAGATAGATAGACACCTTGCTTCCAAAGCAATGCATTGCCACATCCGCTCAAACAAATTACTATTCTCATCTTGACTGACTCATGTGGCACCAAAAATAAGCAAACATGCCAAAGTGTGGGCAGATCCAAATGACTTCATTCACAGGGGAAAAAACCCTACACAGCATGTATCACTGTGTTTTCAAAGGTGTTTCTTTTCTCATTTTTCTTGGCAATGTGTGTGGACCTGACTTGGCATTCTGTGTAATGCACGTGATGGTACAAAGGACAAATGATGTCAATCCCAATTACACAACCTACAGGAGAGACACTAGGTATGGCACAGCAGAAAGGAGACAGGCAAGAAATCTTTGATGAATTGTAATCATTGTCTATGGTAACATTTTACTCTCTCTCTCTCTCTCCCTCTCTCTCTCTCTCTCTCTCTCTCTCTCTCTCGCTTCAATCTCATATGGAGTATCTTTTATTTAAGGCTCTTCTCATCCATGTCATCCCAATGAAGACTGTACATATTGTAGCATAGCAGAATAATTGTTGAGATATTATTTTACCTGTTTGGTTCCACACAGCCCCAGTCTTCCAATTTCCCTTCCCCTCACTTAAGAACAATAGTTGATTAACTTGCCCCAGTTACTAAGTCTTTCTCTGGGCTTAGCCTGAGGAATTCCTGGATGTCTTATTCCTGCTGGCCAGCAGGTTTTAAGGGTAAAGTAACAATACCTTGATCAGAAAAGGAGCAAAGAAGCAAGTGGAGCTTCCTCCCCGTGGGGGTGGGGGGAATACATGCTTTAGGTAGGAGGGAGGATTGAGAGGCAAACTTTCTTCCAGTTTGTCCAGTTTGAAGACAGCAGCTAGACTCTCACAGATTTATTACAAGTAAATATATGTGAAAGCTTTATAGAATGAACACAGTAATACTAGTGGTAGTAGCATGTGTAAGAAATTCCCCATGTGTCTTTCACATTGCCTACATCTCTTCTGTACTGAGTGAGCAAAAATCAAACCAAAAATAGCTTCTGTACTTCAAAATATTTTTCTCTGTTACTTTATAATATGATATGAAATCACTGTAAACACCTCACGAATCTATGTCCTGAGTTCCTCAAGCCATGCAGCATTATAATGAATTCAGTGCCCTTGATTTCAAAAATCTGCGCTTTTACAGGAAAAAAAATTCATTAATTTTGAGAATAGCAGTATTCTTTTCTCATCACACTCCATTTTCCCAGGACTACCTAGTGTTCCAACATACACCTGACCTAGAATAGTATGCATTTGACTCCTTGACTTCTGGTCAAACACAAATGCTCCCAGACTGAGACATAGGAAGAAAATACAAAGCATTAGAAAGAAACTTCGTATTATGGCATAGTAAAAATTATTCAGATATTTGAGTGCAGTCTAACACATGCAGTTATTTCCTTTGTTTCTTTTAGATAATTCCTTATTTATCCCTGGAAGGCTCATCTTTTTTTGTCAAAAACCGCATGACCTACTGAGCCAATTTTCTTTGTTGAGGTCAGAATTGAGCTTTCTTTAAACCCAGCTGAACTAATACACCTTCTTCTTATCACGTCCTCTCCTACCTAACACTGAAATATTCTTGCTCAAGATCCCATCAAACACTGTCTGATCAATCAAACCTGTGGATGTAGAAAGCTCTGTATCTATAAACCTGCATATCTAGAACTGTTTTCATTTACCTGTTGAATTACAATACGTTTGAATTGTTTGGGCCTCTTTCTTTCCCAATGATACAAGGATAATATTTTGCAAATATTGAACTAGCTATGCAGCCATTAGAAAGAACAAGACTGCATCCTTTGCAGCCATGTGAATGCAGCTGGACATCATTATTCTAAGCGAATTATCATTGAAACAGAAAAACAAATGCTGCATGTTCTCACTTATGAGTAAGAGCTTAACACTGGATACACAAGGGCAGAAGAATGGAGACAACAGACACTGGGGACTTCTTAATGGGGGAAGGAGGGAAAAAGGGGGGCAAGGGCTGAAAAACTACCTTTTGTGCATCATACTCACCATTTGGGTAACAGGCTCAGGAGAAGCCCAAACCCCACTGTCACACATTTATCTATAAAACAAACCTGCATATTTTCCCCTTGAATCTAAAATAAAAATAAATAAATGAACTTACCTATTTTTTATATTTCCTCTGTATATTGTTCTCTTGTCACCTTCTATATGCAGCACTAAGCCAGGATGTGCATTTCCCTGGGGATGTCACCTAAAATTATCCATAAAACAAAGTTATCAAATTTAGCAAGACAATAATCTTTGTTTATTTATTTTTTATTTCAATAGCTTTGGGGACTACAGATAGTTTCTGGTCTGGGCTTTATGAGTACTCACCACTCCCACCATATCATCGAATAGGTGTTTTTTTGTTTTTTTTTTTTGTCCCTCCACCTCTTCCCCCTTCCCCTTCTGAGTCTCCAGTGTCCATTACATCATTCTCTATGCCTTGATATATCCTTACTTTAGCTCCCACTTATAAGTGAGACAACAGTCTTTAAAAGAATGAAGCTTTGTGAAATTAGAAAAAAAGATTTCTAAATTTCAAAGCTCTTTATTCTGTATGACAAGAGGTGGACCCAGAAGCCTTGGTCATTGAGTCTTATTTAAGCAAAGTCTCAGTCAGATAGAGGTGAAAAGTTTTCCCTATTTAAAAAAAGAAA
The DNA here is from genome assembly GCA_963574415.1 of Tarsius wallacei. Taxonomy (NCBI): domain Eukaryota; kingdom Metazoa; phylum Chordata; class Mammalia; order Primates; family Tarsiidae; genus Tarsius; species Tarsius wallacei. Next base: position 9,818 of record CAUYQG010232804.1, on the reverse strand, counting down.
AATATAGAAAAGAGGCTGCCAGGTAAGAGACAGAAGCAAGTGCACTCACTTTCTCCATCTTGTGCTGGTATCATCTATTCATATTGTGTGGGAATCCAGAAAAAAAAAAATCCACTATTTTCTATCTCGTTCCCACACCATCCTGTGGGGGAAAGGACATGGCTATGGACATACTTCCTTTTGTTACTGGAGAATGTCTATCAGTGGCCACATTCAATATGATTCAGGGAAATGGGACAACAGTGGCATCAGGATTTGAGTTAACAGTGAGGCTGACATGGGACTTCTGGTTCTGTGTGTGGCCAACAAGGAATTAAAAAATGAACAAGTAATGAGCTGCAAAGATGCTGACAAATTCAATAGGTTGTACCAGAGCGTTGTGCTCTGGATCAGGGTCCCCAGCTCCCAGGCTATGGACCACGACTGGTCCATGGTCTGTTAGAAACCAGGATGCACAGCAGGAGGTGAGTGGCGGGCAAGTGAGTACAGCTTTGTCTGTATTTACAGCTGCTCCTCATTGTTTGTACTACTTACTGCCTGAGTCCTACCTCCTGTTGGATCAGCTGTGGCATTGGATTCTTATAGAAATGTGAATCATATTGTGAACTGCATAAGTGAGGGATCTAGGTTGCATACTCCTTATGAGAATCTAATGCCTGATGATCTGAGGTAAAGCTGAGGTGGTGATGCTAGCACTGAGAAGCAGCTGCAAATACAGATTAACGTTAGCATTGAGGTTTGACTGCACAGAGACCATAATAAATCAACTGCCTGCAAACTCATATCAAAACCTATCAGTGAGTGGCAAGTGAGCTGTTATACTTCAGTTGAATAGCTGCATCTGGTGACAGACTTTAAGTCAGAATCCAACACTTACTTTAGTCCATGTGTGGTTTGCCCATTATTTTACCACTTACCACGTACCACTTCCATTCATGCTTCTTTTTTATTTTATGGTGAGTTGCATAATTATTTCGTTATATGCTACAATGTAATAATAATAGAAATAAAGTATACAATAAATGTTATGCTCTTGAATCATCCCCAAACCATCCCCCACCCCCTGGGTCCATGAAAAAAATTATCTTTCACAAAACTGGTACCCAATTCCAAAAAGGCTGAGGACCTCTTCCTTGGATAATATTGCCTAGAACCCCCTACTACCTCTCTAAGAGTTGGGCTTATACCTTGACATACCACTTTGTCCATGGGCTCTCAGGATTGGACACACAGCATCCACCCTCAAGACACACTTGGCTGTTCAGCAGGGTAAGCATCCATCCTATCCTGCGTTCCTGTCAATACCTGAGATTTCTAACATGGAAAGAGAGATGGTAAGAGGATATTCTATGAATATCTTCTGTGAATATAGAAAGGTAGATCATGGGTTTGTTTGGTTTTTGTTTTTTAATTCCACAAAAAGGTAATAAAGGGCTCTGGGAACTAAGAGCTGGTCTGACACATCCAGCTTTCTATCTAGTCTTAGCCCACATAGAATACTAGTTAGGGTCTTATAAACCATTAAACCTCCCCCACTGAGCTACACAATGAGAATATATCAAAAGGCTGATACTGTCAGTAACAATGGCTAGCTTGACTCCTGGCTGGAAGCCCATAACTCAGCCCTCTCTGGAAAATTCATTCTTGCCTCCATACTGACTATACCACAATTGACACTTCTGTGATTTTAATCCCACATAAATATATTCATTAACAGTTGAGTATAGAAACAGAAGCAGAAAAGTGGAATTTATGACTCAGAAATAACTACATGATGACTTGGGGTCCAGGTGCTAAGTTCCTGCCAAAATTTTTTATTTCTAAGAGACGAGAAAGGTCTCTTAGAACGTTTTTCACTCTCTACCACCTTGCTGCCTACATATGACTTATTCTTGAGGATTTAAGAGGAATGTCATCTCCTCTAAGAATTCTTGTCCAACATCCCATACCAAAGGCAAGTTAGATACCATCCTCTCTTCCCTCTATGCATATTTCTATAGTAAGACTTACACTATGTTATAATTATTGGAACATTTGCCTGTCTTCCTTCTGTATTTAGAAAGAATGAATCTTTTGTCTCTGAATCCCTAGATCTTAGCACAGTGCCTTGCTATTATAAAGTCTTAATAGATGTTGTTGCAGGACTGAATGAATGATTGAATGAACAAATGCATGAAGGTTCAACAGTTTCATCTGCCACTCCAAATATTAGATATTTAATATGCTATGTAAATGTAGAAGAAGTTTTATTTTGGGGGCATAAGAAGATGTGGTTATGCCAAAGACTTTACTATGCACAGTATTTTGCTTGAAGAGAGTTTTAAGCAAAGTTGAATATTGCCAAAACAAACAAACAAAAGTAACCATGAACGAGCTTCAGATACATGTTAACATGTGGTACTAAGACTGTGTGTATTTTATTGGAACACATCAGGAGAGGTAAGTTAATAGTCTGCTGAGTTGTATGTCATCTTCACCTGGTGAAATCCCCTTTGTGGTGTCATTTCATTACTTTTGCCTGTTTACTCTTTAATCAATTATCATAGAGCTTCAGGGCTCCATGGAGTGAATATAAAGCTATTGAACTAATTCTGACTCTATTTGAATAAAACCCTTCTTAACTCTACTATTAAAACCCAGAGCAATAGGCATTGAAAACAGGAGTTTGGAGATGAGAGGGGAAGGTTACAGTTACTACTTCAAAGATTATACAAAGAAATATCTCTCTGTAAGTTAGTTATCTTGGTAGCAGTTTTATTATAAACAAATTTCTGTGTTGCATTGTTTCTTGGGACATAAGGACATGGTGCCTAAAAGAACATCTAGTATAATTCTTTCTTTTTCAATGTACCACTGTACAGAGATGTGGTCATGGGTGAACAATTTCTATTTTAAGCTGTACTCAAAACTTTCATTTTAATATAATTATTCACAATTTGGAGACAATTCTATTTATAAATGTCACTATAATCATAGTGTTTATCGCTTTGACACAAATACTAGACTGTTTGCTCTATGATATTTTATTCAATACCTGAAACAGTGCTTAGGAACAGTTCTTAATAAATAGCTGTTGGGTGAATGGTACTTTTATTATGACACACATTCCCTTGCCACCTATTTTTCTCACTTTTTTCCTCTTTCTTCCTCCCATTGCTCTACAATGCTTACACTACTTTCCTTGTGTTCAATTTTCAATCTTCTATTAATTTCAAGATTTTTCAGTCATGAATATAAGAAACATATTTTTAAGTATAAGATGTTTTGTTTTACTTGATACCAAAAAATCTAAATATAATGCACTTCTATATGCTTTGTATATTTAATGCCAAACAACCAGTGAATTTCATAGAAAGAGAAAGTAAACTGGTTATGTGGCACGATGTAGAACAAGTTCTACTCCAACATAAGCACACACATGCCTACCCTTCTCCAGCTGTTTGATCTTTTTTCTTTAATAATTTTTTAAACAAACTATATTGATATTTTATTAACATTGATTTAGTCCATCAATACTGAGAATCTAATTTCCTATCTAAAGACATACTTGGGGCTCCTCATCTTACATTCAACTAAGTCTTCTTTCAATAAGATGCTAGCATTAGTGCTCTAATATGAAATATTTATAGAAATGATGGCTTCTAGGGTTCTTACTACCACCTAACTTCAAACAATAGTAGGTATAGCCCTTGAGGACATAATCAGTCCCTAGGCACTAGACACTTAATAGCATCTGAAGAGTTGACAAGGTATTTAAACAGCTAGAATAAACTATTGTGAGAACTGTTTAACTTGCAGAGTATCTAGTGGAAGGCTGAAGTCTGCTGAATCGGATATCAGGAATCCAAAGAGTTAGGAATCCTCTTTTAGCCAAGGTTCAAACTGTAACAAGCTACGTAGCCCTAGGCTATTGGCACCTTTCTTCACCAGTAGCAGAAATTATGTCCACTGATCTCATATGTGTGGTGAGAATTAATATTTAGGAAGTATCTTGAGACCTAGACATGTACAGTATTTTTTTCTCTGAAAAACATTTTCTCACATATTTATCAATCTGGGAAGTTTGGTTAGAAATCTTTAAATATAAAAAAATTATCTTTTTTTTTTTTGGTATTTTATGTCCTGTATTGCTGTTCATGCTGCTGCTTTACAAATAAACTATTTTCCCTTTTATTTCCAAAAGATTTTGTATACAGATAGAACTGTTAACTCTGTTTTAGAGAAGTTTTTTTAAGATTTTTTGCCTGTCATAAAATTTCCTAAATGACATTCTAAATAAACTTCAGAAGTTACTGATCAGAATACAAGAAGGGACAACCCCCCAGTAAAAAACAGGATTTATCTTTTGGAGGGTGGGCCCCTTGTACAGGCTTTCCCTGCTAGGTAAGTGTTCTGAGCACTCAGCTAGTATTGCGAAAGACAATTTGCAGAAGAAACATCCTGAGTTGTGGCAAACAGGTGACTGGTTCTTCTGCCATGATAACTCACCTGCCCACACTGTAGTTTTTGACCCAAAACGGCATGACCCCTATGCCCCACACTCCCTATTCACCTGTTCTCATCCTGAGTGACTTTTTGTTGTTGTTGTTTTCTCGGATAAAAAAAGTCCTCAAAGGGAAATGTTTTGCCAATGTGAAAGAGGTCAAACAAAAAATAGCAGAAGCACTAAAAGGTATAAAAATCGACAAGTTCAAAAACTGTTTTGAGAAGTGGAAAAAGCATCTCAATAGGTGTATTGCATCAAACAAAGAGTACTTTGAAGGTGACTGAAGTTTAAACATGTAAGAATAAATACACAATATTTTATGAATAGGTTTGTTTGTTTGTTTTTGGTTCTCCCTTGTATCTTAATTCTAGTTCATCACAGTTATTTTTTACCTTTCCCAAAGGCCTCCAAATGTTCACAAATTCACATGGGAGGTGGAAGAGAGTGTTTATTTGGATGGATAAGTATTTTCCATTTCTAATGAAGAGACAGTTCGTGAGGGGAGTATCCATCAGCTCTTACACAGTGAAGGGTCACCAGGGACTAGGGCTGTGCTTGACTCATTTCTGTATAACACTTGAAACCTAGCACAGAGTTTTGCTCTAAGAAATTATTGAATATTTGAATGTACTTGATATAAATAAGTACACACAAAATTTGCTTTACTTTCTTTTATTATCCATTAAAATTTTACAAATATGCCTTTGAAACTTTTGAAAATTCAGCATAGATTATGAATGATTCTGTGTCTATTGATAGTTTGCTCTACCACTGGAAATGATTTATAGTTTTCTGCCTTTTAAACAGTTATAATATCCCTCAGAAATTCTGTATTCTGCTCTTTGTGTATTGCTTTGGAAATAAGGATATTCCTATGCTTCATGATTTTGTCAGAGAAACAAGTAGGTCTCCTGTACATGGATTCAGTAAAATGACAGCTATACTCTAGAGAGAGGTAATGCTCTTTTAGGAATCCAAAGACAAAGATTGGAATTTGAGTTAGCAGAAATGCAGCATTTCTCATACAAGGTTGAATTTAGATTAAGTTCAGTCCAGGAAATTACTATCGAAGGTTCTTATGGATGCTTTAATTTTGTTCTAAATCAAATCACTCACCCATGAGGATAAAACTCTATTAGACTACAACCACATCTGGTCAATATAAAGTACTCAGGAATTATAATATATAATCTGTTTTACCAAATGTGCTTTTCTCCAAACTAGTCATGCTGATATGTTAAAAATCAGTTGATGATTTCTTTTCTAGACTTAAAAGTAAGTTTTGAAATATTTATTTTTAACATTTATGTAAAAAGGTTTGCTATATCTACCTTGTGCATCTTTAATATTATTAACCTTTTCAACTGCAAACAGGATTAGTACAATTGTCCTAAATCTTTAAAAAAAATTTAAAGTGATGTCCAATTTGACTACCTAGTCCCAATTCTGTGATTTGGGCCAAATTGCCTTATAAGAACTTGGCTGAAGTATGCAGTTAGAATCCACAATATTAGTACCTGGGGATACCTGAGGCTCACTTACATACATTTATGCTTTTTCTTTACTAGCTTATGACCAAGTAGAACTTCCCCTTTCCCTATTCTATCTTTGCTCCTCACAGGCCTTGAATCCAGTTATATCAGACTACTTCTAAGTCCATAAGAAATGCAAGCTTCTTTCCCAACACTGAATATCACATGGCTTTCCCATGGCTGGAATGTTCTCTATGCTTTCTTCACACTTAAGTCCTTTTGGTCATTTAAGGGCACCGGGCGTAACCCCCTCAGAGAGTCCATCCTGACTCACCTAGTCTGGACAAGATATTTCTCTTATCTCAGTGCTCAACACATAATACCCTGTGTCTTAATGATTTATGTTCTTGTCTCCTTCAGAACAGGTACTGGGTCATTTATCTCATCTTTTATGGCATGTAGTGATTAATCAGTAATGTTTACTGAATGCCTATTTGAATGAATGGATAGCTTTGAATTTTAAGACTACGTTTGACATCTATTTTATCCAGAATTGATATTATCAACATGAATGAAATAAATAGTGTTGGCTACTCTCACCTTTTCACAGCTGGGGCAATCACTGGGGACATGGACAAATGGTTATGGGTTTCTATTGCTTGTGTATTTAATGTTAGCCTCTGCTTCACATGACCATGAAAATGCTTATTTCACAAATAAGTACTGAGTCACTGCTATTACCATGGCACTAAGGAAACAAACATAAAGATGTCTTTGTTCTCAAGGAGTTTAGAACTGAGTTGAAATTAACCTCAAAACAAACCATCAGTGTTCTAATGAGGATAGGCAATGAAAGAACAGAAGAGGGGACATTATTCTCTACCTTAGGGAGGTCAGGGAAAACCTCACCCAAAGGGTAACATCTAAGCTGGGTTCGCCAAACAGAGAGAAGTGGTACTTCTAGGCAAAGAAACAGCATATGCATAGGCATAAAAGAGTAAAATTTCTGTAATGCCTATGACTTGACTAATATTCAACCATTTTTCCTTCATTTCAGTCAAATACCTTGTGAAATTGAATCAGTAATGCTCTTCCATTGGTCTGTAATTTATTGTAAGAGTAAATTGGATTTAGCAAAAATTTATTTTAACACCATGGCTTGGAAATTTGTCTCCATTGCATTCAAAGGCCACACCTCTTTGGAGTGAAAAACTATTCCACTCACTCACTGAAGCCTTCTAATCCATGAGTTGGGTGCAGTTGTTATGAATGGAAGGCATGACACCAGTCCCTAACTATCCATTTTCAATTGCACCAACAGCAAGGTCTGAATGAGGTAGGTAGCAGCTACTAGGTCCTGTATCCTCCACCGCCACACCTACCACCAACCATTTCATGCCAAAACTTAAAATGATGTGAGATCTATGTAGAGAGACTTAGTTTGTCTTCCTGACTGTGTTACCAGCGAAACAGAGCCTTTAAACAAAATTTAGTGCTTAAAAAGTTAAGCAGATGGCAAGCAATAAAGCAAGGTAACTTAACAAAGTGAGAAATGAAATAATATTGCAAGTGCACAGTGACCTCAATAAATAATTTCCAAGACCAGGTACTATATCATCATTAGTGCCTAGAAAGCATTTGGAATATCATGGATACTAAATAAATTTTTGTTGAATTAATGGATCAATGGATACCAGGATAGAGGGATTATGAAGACAAAGGTAGTTCAAGAGGAAGTCTTTGCTTAATAAGCAGTATCTCAGTTGTAGCTTAAAAGCAGTAGGAAAACAGAGAGAGGCAATGCAAAAGTGATTCAATATCATCACAACTATGCTGTGATTCATCCAGCAGTGATGAGACTTCCTCATCAGGAATCACTGAACTCTTTTGTAAAAAGGGAGCAGCATGGGTGAGCTTCCAATGGGGGGAAACTGTGCCCACGAACACATTACAAGGGTACAACAGCATGCCATGTGCATATTCTTTCTGAGATATGTGCATATGTGCATATGGTTTCTGAGATAACCATAACAAAATTTTAGGGGCAAAACTTGATTCCATGGTTGCCTCCAGTTATATGACAATCGCAGACATTATCTTGACAAAACATTCTCCTCCTCTGTCCTGTGTTCCTGAGTCTTTGCTTCCCTTATTCTTATGCCAGAGTTGCTCTAGCCAATCATAACTAGTGCTGTATGAATCTGGTAAATCAGAGTCACCATTGAACTTGACATAAAAAAATAATGTATTTCCCTCTTGACATATAAATTCTGTAGGTTGAATTTCAGGAAATGGCTATCAGAGACTAAATTTGAAACATCCAACTGCTTTTGTAGCCATAGACACACTAATTAGTGTGGCGACAAGTTGCAAGTTGAGAGGCTGTCAAAAAACAGTCTATGTTGCTTTTGATAGAAGAACAAGAACAAGAGACAAGAAGTATTAGGTGTTTGAGAACAAAGTGTTCCTTAATGATTTGTTGGTCCTGAATTCTTTCTACATATTCCTTTGGGTAGAAGAATTGAGGGACTCAAATTTATATAAAGGACAAGAATGAGATAGTTTAAAATGTTGTTAATAGGATCTGTTCATGTCACCTGAGGAGTAATTCATTCATTTTGACATTTCAACTTTTTGCTTCTGCTGCTTCCCCTGCAGTACGTTTTCTTTCTCTTGCTCTTTTGCTCTCCATTTATCCAAATCCTCTCCATTTACTCAAATACTAATGATATCTCATGGCCTAGTATAAGGCTACGAAGCTCTTTCTGATTATTTTCTTCTTTAAGCAGCTCTTATGTTTCTTATTTATAGTATATAGTGTTTAATTTTCAGCATATTCTTAATTGATTTATGGGCTTTACAGACAGCTTTTATAATTGAGAAACACTGAATTACACAAGTTTCATTTATTTCTAGACCTTTAGCTTAATAAAATGAATCTCTAGAGATCAACAAAAACAGTATATCATATTTGTAGCATTCTTTTTATACTTCAAAACATTTTCACATGTATTGTTTCATTTGATTCTTAATTTTGTGATGTATGCAAATCAGATAATTTTATTTTGATGTAGAAATTCACATTAGCAACCTGGGCAAAATAGTGAGATGTCATCTCCACAAAATTAAAAAAAAAAATTAGCCAGAGTGGTGTTACATGCTACAAAGGAGGCTGAGGCAGAAGGATCCCCTAAGACCAGGAGTTTGAGGCTGCAGTGAGCTATGGTTGCACCACAGCACTCCGGCCTGAGTGACAGAACAAGACCCCGTCTATTAAAAAAAAATTGGCCGGGCTCGGTGGCTCAGCCTGTAATCCTGTGCTTTGGGAGGCCAAGGTGAGTGGATTGCCAGAACCCACGGGTTCGAGACCCACCTGGGCGACTTGGCGAGACCTCATCTCTACAATAAAACAAAAATTAGCCAGGCGTGGTAGCGCACGCCTGTAGTTCCAGCTACTTGGAAGGCTGAGGTGGAAGGACTGCTGGAGCCCAGCAGATCGAGGCTGCAGTGGCCGGGAGCGGCCACTGCACTCCAGTCTGGGCGACAGAGTGAGACTCCAACTCAAAAAAAAAAAAAAAAAAAAAATTAATGCACACAGAATTCAATGGTGATTGGATAAAATAACAAAAGTTCCAAAATTTATATATGGTAGCACTGAGGTTAACTAGTGATCTTCTGACACATAATATTCAGGGAAAAAAATGTATCTTGTCCCAATTTGTAGAGTGGTTTGTTGAACTAATATTAGAATGTTACCATTAGATTTGACTTTTGGATATGCAAAAGGACATTTATTGACCATGAAAGATCATACATGACAGGTATTAAAGCTTTTTTTTTTTTTTTTTTTTTTTTTTTTT
>CAUYQG010232803.1:0-46653 GCA_963574415.1 Tarsius wallacei | reverse complement strand
GCTAAAAATAACCTGAGAAATAATATCTAAAAACATCCACATTTTAACAAAATACATAAATCTACAGATTTAAGAAGCTGAGAATAGCTCAAATATAAAAAATACAAATTGATCCACACCAAGACACATAATGATTAAACTTCTGAAAACAAAGACAAAGAAAATAAATCTTTAAAACAGCCAGAGAAAAATGATATGTTACCAATAAAGAAACACTAATTTGAATGACTGTAGATTTCTTACCTGAAACCAGAGCAGTCAGAAGTGAATGGCACAATATTATTCAAGTGCTGGAAGAAAATAAATGTCAATTTCAAACTCTATACCCAGTGAAATTATCCCTTGGGAATGCAGGGGATATGAGGATAACTTCAGATGAAGACAAACTAAGTGAATTTGTTGCTAGCAGACTTATCCTTAAAGAATGGCAAAATGAAGCTCTCTAAGGGAAAGAAAAAGATAACAGAAGAAGGCTAGAACCTCCATTGATGAAAGAAAAACAATGAAAATGATAAAAAAAAAAAAAGGTAAACATAATAGACTACTCTTCATTAATTTCTTTAATCATATTTCAGGGCTAAAACAAAAATTCCATCATCTGATGTGCCTCCTCAATGTAAAAGAAATACTTAAGATAATTATACTTTAAATATTAGAAGAAAAATAACATTAATAAAAGTAAGGTTTCTATACTCCCTCAAAGTGATAAAATGTTGACACTAGCAGATTGTGATAAGTTATATATATAGTAATATCTAGAGCAACAACTAAGAAAACTATATAAAGCAACATACCAAAAAAATTACAAATAAACTAAAATGGAATTGTAAAAAAGTTCAAGAAATCTAATGGAATTAAAAAAAAATAACAGAAGGGACGGGTGCGGTGGCTCAAGCCTGTAATCCCAGCACTTTGGGAGGCCAAGGCAAGAGGATTGCTTGAGCTCAGGGGTTCAAGACCAGCCTGGGCAACTTGGGAGACCTCACCTCTACAACAAATTTAAAAAAAAAAAAGCCAGGCATGGTAGTACATGCCTGTAGTTCCAGCTACTTGGAAGGCTGAGGCAGAAGGATCTCCTGAGCCCAGAAGGTCGAGGCTGTGATGGCCATAAGCATGCCACTGCACTCCAGCTTGGGCGACAAAGTGAGACTCCAAATAAAAAGAAAAAAAAGAAAAGAAAAATCAGAAACAAAGAAAACAAACAGAAAGAAAGTAATAAAAAGAAAATCTAATGCCTAACATATTAATGATTATTTTACATGTATGTGATCTAAATACACTTATTAAAAGACAGAGATTGGCAGAATGAATTATTTTAAACAACCTAACTACATGCTGTCTACAAGAAATTTTCCTACATGCCACGGCCTGTGCGGCTGCCTTGAGAGGTCCCGAGACAGAGCAGTGAGAGATTAAGAAAGACACAGACACAAAGACATAGAGAAAAGCCGGGGCCAGGTGGGACACTTTCCTCTGATGGAGGAGAAGTGGCCCTGAACTAGCTCAGCATGTTTATTTTATAATTAAACATAAAGAAAGTTGGAAGGGATTCAAGGTCTGTGAGGGAGCCATAATGGAATTTGTTGCTATCTAATGGCGAGTTGTTTTACAGTTATCTTGTTGTGGCTAAGGCTTATTTATGCTATGTGCACCTGGATGTGTGGGCATCTGAGACACCGTTTTGTGTAGCAGGCTGCATCCCTCACAGCCTGCCTTTGGCTAGGATGCAGAGCTTCCAAGCGAGACCTTGCCTATGAGCTTGGGGCCATTAAGCGAGACCTTGCCTTTGTTTGGGCCTTTACTCAAAGCCTGCTACAGTGACAGTGTTCGTCTGCTCCCCACATCACATCCACTCCCAACACCTACAAATAGATACACTGAAAGTAAAAGAATGGAAAAAGATATATTGTGTGAATATTAATAAAAACTATAATTTAAAATGTTTTATTAATATAGAAGGAGCGACTTTCTTTTTGCCATTACAAAAGTTTATTTAACAGGAGTGACTATGTTAATGTGAGAGAAAGTAGTCTTTAAAGCAAAAAACAAAAAATACTAGGGACAAAGATGGGCATTACATAATGATAAAAATACCAGTCCACCAAGAAGGTATAGCAGTACTAAATGTGTATGCACCAAACAACAGAACCTCAAAATATATGAAGCTAAACAGAGATAAAAAAAGAATAAACAAATCTACAATTGTCTCAGAACATTTGTGCTGGTATAATAAAAGCCTGAGACTAGATAATTTATAAAAAACAGAAACTTATTTCTTACAGTTCTGATGACTGGGAAGTCCAAGATCAAGACACTGGCATCTGGGGCATTTTGGGAGGCTGAAGTGAAAGGATTGCTTGAGGTCAGGATTTTGAGACCAGCCTGAGCAACACAGCAATACCTCATCTCTACAAAAAAAATTTAAAAATTAGTTGGGCATGGTAGTGCACTCCTATAGTCCCAGCTACTTGAGAGGCTGAAGCCAAAAGATCACCTGACCCTAGGCTGAGGCCATGATTGTGCCACTGCACTCCAGCCTGGGTGACAGAATGAGGCTCTGACTGAAAAAAAAAACTATATATATATATGGAAAGAGAAAGACTCTACAATAGCCAAAGCAAATATGAAAAATAAGAAAATTCACAGTGTCAAGGCTTACCATATAGCCATAGTAATAAAAACAGTGTAATATTGGTAGAGGAGTAGACACATAGATCAATATAACAGAGATCCACATAAATATGCCTAATCAATTTTTATTAAGAGGCAAAAGTAGTTCAGTGGAGAAAAGATAGGCTTTTCAACAAATGGTGCTGGAGCAATTGGACATTCATAAGCAAAAATAATAATAATAAGCCTCACACCTTAAATAAAAAATAAAACTCAAAATGGATCATGAACTTAAATATAAAACATAAATGAGAGACCATCTAGAAAAAAATAGGAGAAAATCTTTGACACTAGGCACAGATATTTTTAGACTTGACACCAAAAGCCTAATTAATAAAAGGAACTTTTTATATACTATACTTCATCAATATTAAAAATGATTGCTCTGAAAAAGATTATGTTAAAAAGATGAAAAGACTACTTATAGACTTGGAGAAAATATTTGCAATTACCAACAAAGGACTTCTATCTAGATTATATAAACAATGCTCAAAAGTTGGCATTTAAAAAACAATCCAATTAGAAAACGGGCAAATGACTTGACAGAACTTTTCACCAAGGAAGATACACATATGGCAAAAAGCACATGAAAAGATGCTCAACATTGTTAGCCATTAAGGAAATACAAATTAAACCGTGATAAGACACAACCACTCACCTATTGGAACAGTCAAAATAAAAAATACTGACACTACCTATAATAGGTTCCTATCGCTACTGTAACAAATTACCACAAATTTAGTGACTTAAAACAGCACAAATATATATCTTATAGTTCTAGAGGTCAGAAATTCAAAAGGAATTTCATGAAGCTTTTGGCAACTATCCATCTTCAAAGTCAGCAATGACTGGTTGGTAGTGTCACATCACTATGACACTAACTCTTTTGCCTCTCTCTTCCACATTTACAGGACTCTTGTGATTATACTGGGTCACCCAGATAATCCAGAATAATCTTAAAGTCAACTAATTAGCAAACAATTCCACCTGTAACCATAATTCCCCTTGCACAACACATTTCACAGGTTCTGAGGATTAGGATGTGGACTTCTGTGAGGGGCCATTTTTATGCCCATCACAATTCCAAATTCAGGCGAAGATGAAGATAAACAAGAGCTTACACACTACTGGTGGCAATGTAAAATGGCACAGCCACTCTGGAAATCAGTTTGACAGTTTTTTAAAATAAAGCTAAACATATGTCCCAGTAATTGCACTCTTGGGTATTTATCCTATAGAAATAAAAGTTTATGTTCAATTAAAAGATTCTGTACGCAAATTTATTCATAATAGACAAAAAATTGGAAACTATCCAAAAGGCCTTTGATGAGTAGACAGTTGAACAAACTATGGTCTATCCATGTACCTTGTCATACTATTCAGCAATAAAAAGGAATGAACTATGATACACAAAACAGCTTCCATGAACCTCAAGAAAATCATGTGTAAAAAAACCAACCTCAAAAAGACGCACACTGCACAATTCCAGTTACACAACATTTATGAAACAGTGTCATTATAGCTAAGGAGAACAGATTAGTGGTTTTCGGGGGTTAGGGATGAAGGGCTGTGCCTATAAAAAGGCAACATGAAAGAGCCTTGTGGCTACCAAACAGTTCAGCATCTTGATTGTGGCAGCAGTAAAACTTGCATACGATGAAACTGAATACAACTATGCACACACGACAGCGCATGTAGAATTGGCGGAAGATGAATAAGCTTTGTGGGTTGTACCAATGTCAGTCCCCCAGTTGTGATGCTGTACTGTGACTGTCACCAAATGTTTCCATTGAGGGAGGCTGGATGAAGGATGCATGAGACATTTCTTTACAATTTCCTGTGACTCTATACTTGTTTCGAAATAAGTGGTGACGTCAGTAAGATGGCTGGCTAGAAACTCCTAGCACTTGACACCCTCACAAAGCAAGCCAGAATAACATTTTAGTGAAAAACAAAAACAAACAAAGAGAGAACACTGGAATGCATCGGAGAAGTAACAGAAACTGATGAGCACAGAAACTTGGGATAGCCAAGTAAAGAAGGGGAGGAAATGCCAGGCCTCACCCCATTCCCCATGAGGATCATATTGGAACCAGGAGGAACTTCTCCCTGTGGTGAGAAAGTAAGCAAGAGGATCCCAGAAATTCCCATAAGAATGCTAAACACCTACAGACCTCCTCACTGGGACCCCCTGCAATTCTCACAGGTTCTAAGCCCAGCTATGGGGGTTGCTTGGAGTACACATAGCTGTGCTCCCCCCAGAAAAGGAACCAACACTGTGCCCTACTCCCTTGGCCCATGTGCTACATCATCTTGGAATTGTAACTGCCGCTAGAGTGTGTCTTGCTCAGGGAGTGAGTAGCCACAGTTCCCCTTTGTCCTTGAAGCTAAATCATCGTTGAATCACCCCGGCCTAGTGGCCTAACATCCCCAAGCTAAGCTGTGAGCAACTGTAATACCCTTTCCCGTGGGGTCAAGCAGAAGTGGAGCTGCTTCACCTACTACTCCCACTACCTGCAGAGGTCAGAGCTGAAGTAGTACCTTGCCTCCTGGGAAAACAGTACCTTGGCCACACCTTTCTGGTGCCTAAGTTGAAGCTGCACCCTGCAGCCAAGGAAATGGTGCCTAGGCATCCCAGAATAGTCATGCCCCCAGGCCTGAGCTGAAGCAGCACATCAGTCCCTGGGAAATCACTGCCCTAGCCAAGCTAATGTAGTGCCCTAGGTCCCAGGGAAACAGAGCAGTGTCTAAACTGAGATACCTTATCCTAAGGCCAAAAAACTTTACTACCCTGCTTCCCTGGAGCTGGACTAGTCCCCTAAAGCCTGAGCTGCTGAGACACCCCTCTTCGTTGGGAGTGGAGTCATTGCTGTGCTGTTTCCCACCCCGACCCCACCCTAGGCCAAAAATGGCAGCTGTGTTCTACCGTTCTGAGGTCACGGAGTCTAGAATACTGCCAAGCTCCTACCATCCCAGGGTCTAGAGTGACTACTACATGGTGCCTCATCCCCTAGGACCCAAGTTGCCACTGAGTTATATTGTCTCAGGTTCCCCAAATTGTAGCTGTACCCTGGCCTAAACCTCCAGAGCACCCCTTCTTCCCAGGAATCAGTCCAGGGTTGTGCTCTGTCCCCCAGGAGTAGATTCACAGCCATAACCAATTCCCCTGGGCCCAAGCTGCTAGGAAGTGCCTCAAAGTCACAGACCCTGGCTCTGTGGACAACCTATATCCAAGTCTGCCACGCAAAATGAATCTGCACCACAAGACCCAAGTGCAGTAATAAGTTCACAGACTCTGAGCCTAGGATCCCAGTCCCACAGTCACTTTGAGTACCTGCAGCTGGAACCCAGCACTACTGCAGCTACTAGTAGGTTGTGTCAGACCTGACATCAAGCAGGATCCTGTGTCAGACCTGACACCAAGCAGGATCATTGTGGGGAAAATGAGAATAAGAAAACCTCAAAAGCCCTTGACACTGAGGACACTAACATCCTACACTACTTCCACAAACTTCTACATCCTAGGTCACTGAGGTATCCAGTTATTCCTAATGTTGAATGAAGCTGAAGAAACTGCACAGAGATTATACCAGTGCACTTATCTGGAAACAAAATCACTACACCATTCCCAACCAGCACACTAAAACCCAACTGCAGGTGAAAGTCTTTCTCTCTGAAAGTCACTCTAGGATATTTGGAGTGGTGATTGTTGTACCAGATGCACAGATATTAACCCAGGGACACAAGAAACAAAAAAGCAAAGAAATATGATACCACCAAAGGAATATAATAACTTCAGTTACAGACTTCAATGAAAAGGAAATCAGTGAATTGCCAGAAAAGGAATTAAAATATGATCTTAAGGAAACTCAACAAGAAAATACAGATAAGCAATTCAACAACTTAGGAAAACAATTCATGATATGCACAAAAAATTCAACAAAGAGATAAGAATAATTAATTAAAAAGAACCAAACAAATCCTGTAACCAAAGAATTCAGTGAATGAAATACAAAATACAACAGAGAGCTTCAACAGCACACTCAATTAAGCAGAAGAAAGAATCCCTGAACTTGAAGATAGGTTGCTTAAAAGTACCCAGTCAGACCAGGAAAAAAAAAAGGAGAAGAAAGAAAAAGAGTGAAGAAAGTCTCTAAGATGTATGGAGTACCATTAAGTGAATAAATATTTGTAGTATCGAAATTTCAAAAAGAGAAGAGAAGGAAAAAAGTGTAGAAAGCCTATTTAATGAAATAATAGCTTAAACTTTCCCAAGTCTGGGGGAGATATGGACGTACAGATCCAGAAAGTTCAAAGATCCCCAAATAAATTTAAACCCCAAAAAGTCCTTTCCAAGACAGATTATAGCCAAGTTGTCAAAAGGCAAAAGCAAAGAAAGGATTATAAAAACAGCAAGAGAAAAGTGCCAAGTCACATATAAGGAAATCTCCATTGGATTAACTGAAGATTTATCTGCAGAAACCTTACAGGACAAGAGAGAATGGGATGATATATTCAAAGTGCTGGGGAAAAAATTGTCAGCCAACATACTATACCCAGCAAAACTTTCCTTCAGAAATTGGGGAAAGGGCAACCCCCTTGGTTTCCCTCTCACTGTGGGAGCTTTTCTGTCCTTGCAATAAATCCTGCTTAATCAAAAAAAAAAAAAAAGAAAAGAAAAGAAAAAGGAAAAAAAAAAAAAAGACCTTTCCAGACAAGTAAAAACTGAGGGACTTTATCACCACTAGACTGGCCTTATAAGAAATTCTTAAGGGAGACCTACAACTGGATAGAAAAATACAATAATTACTATCATAAAAACATGCAAAATTATAAAACTCACTGGTAGGGCAGATACACAAAGGAGAAAGAGAAAATAATAAAAACCTATCACTATGAAACACCACTAAACCACAATGAAAAATAATAAGAAAGGAAGAAAGGAACAAGAAACATACAATCAGAAACATATAATCAGAAAATAATTAACAAAATGATAGAAGTCCACTTCTTCAATACCAACTTTGAATGTAAACAAATTAAATTCCCTACTTAAATGATATAGACTGGCTGAATGGATAAAAAACATGAACCAACTATATGCTGCCAACAAGAACTTCACTTCATCTGTAAAGACACATATAGACTGAATGTGAAGGGATGAAAAAAGATATTCCATTCACACTGAAACCAAAAGCAAGCATAAGTAGCTATACTCAATCAGATTCAACAGACTTTAAGTAAAAAACTGTAAACAGAGACAAAGAAGGTCATTATATAATTATAAAGGGATCGATTCAGTAAGAAAATATAGCAAAAGAGAGAATGGGATGATACATTAAAGTGCTGGGGAAAAAACTGTCAGCCAACATACTATACCCAGCAAAACTTTCCTTCAGAAATTGGGGAAAGGGCAACCCCCTTGGTTTCCCTCTCATTGTGGGAGCTTTTCTGTAAACATATATGCACCCAACACTGGAATGTCCAGATATATAAAGCAAATATACTAGATCTAAAGGCAGAGATAGATTCCAATGTAATAATATTTGGGGACTTCAACATCCCACTGTTAGCATTGGATAGATTATCCAAACAGAAAATCAACCAAGAAAGATTAGATTTAAACTGCACTTTAGATCAAATTAATCTAACAGACATTTACAGAACATCATACAGAATGAGCAGAACATACATTCTTTTCATCAGTACGTGGAACATTCTCCAGGATAGACAACATATTAGGTCACAAAACCAGCTTCAAAAAATGTAAAAGAGCTGAAATTATGTCAAGTATATTTTCTGATCACAAAACTAGAAATCAATAATGAGAGGAACTTTCAAAATTGTACAAATATATGGAATTAAACAAAACGTTTCTGAATGACCAGTGGGCCAGTGAAGAAATTAAGAGGAAAATTTAAAATGTTCTTGAAATAAATGAAAATAGAAACACAACATACCAAAACCTATGGGATACAGCAAAAGCAATATTAAGAGACAAGCCTATAGCAAAAAGCACGTATGTCAAAAAAGTAGAAAGACTTGGGAAAAAATCAGTTTCAAGGGACTAGAAAAGCAAGAACAAACAAAACTCAAAATTAATAGAAGGAAAGACATAATAAAGGTCAGAACATAAATAAATAAAACCAATACAAAGACTAACAAAATAAAAAGTTAGTTTTTTGAGAAGATAAACAAAATTGACAAATCATTATCTAGACCAAGGGTTCTCAATCCCCAGGCTACAGACTGGTACTGGTCCATGATCTGTTAGGAACTGGGCTGCAGAGCAAGAGGTGAATAGTAGGTGAGCAAGTGAAGCTCCATCTGTATTTACAACCACTTCCCATCACTTGCATTACCACCTGAGCTCTACCTCCTGTCAGATCAGCAGCAGCATTAAATTCTCATAGAAGCACAAACTCTATTGTGCACAGCGCACGTGAGAAATCTAGATTATGCACTCCTTATAAGAATCTAATGCCTAATAATCTGAGGTGGAGCTGAGGTGGTGGTACTAGTGCTGGGGAGAAGCTGCGAATACAGATTACCATGAGCAGTGAGGTTTGGCTGCACATCTCTCCCCGGGTCTGTGGAAAAATTGTCTTCCACGAAACCGGCCCCTAATGCCAAAAAGTTTGGGAACTGCTGATCAATCAAGACAAAAGGGAAAGGCCCAAATAAAAAAAAATTAGAAGTGAAAAAGGAGACATCACAACTGGTATTACAGTCACGCAAAGATAGCTATTACAAACAGCCATAAACCAAAAAATTTCAAATCCTAGCAAAAATGCATAGGTTCCCGGATACATACAACTTACCACAGTTGACCCAACTGAAAACAGAAAACCTGGCTGGGCTCAGTGGCTCAGTCTGTAATCCCAGCACTTTGAGAGACGAAAGTGGGTGGATTGCCTGAGGCCACGGGTTCAAGACCAGCCCAGGCAACTTGGTGAGACCTCATCTCTACAATAAATCAAAAATTAGCTGGGCGTGGAAGTGCGCACCTGCGGTTCTGGCTACTTAGAAGACTGAGGTGGAAGAATCCCTGGAGCCCAGCAGGACGTAGGTCGACACTGGGGTGGCCGTGAGTATGCCACTGCACTCCAGCCTGGGTGACACAGTGAGACTCCAACTCAAAAGAAAAGAAAAGAAAACAGAAAACCTGAACAGACCAATTATGAGTAATGAGATTAAGCCTGTAATAAAAAGTGTCCTATCAAAGAAAAAAAAGCGTGCTGGGATTTTGATTGATATTGCATGAAATCTAGAGATCAGTTTGGGAAGAATCAACAGGTTAGCAATATTGAGTATTCCAATTCACAAGCATAATATATCTCTCAAAAAAAATTTTTTTTTTTTAAAAACAAAGTCTTACTCTGTCACCCAGCTAGAGTGCAATGGAATAATCATAGTTCACTGCAGCTTCAAATTTCTGGGCTCAAGTGATCTTTTCACCTCAGCCTCCCAAGTAGCTAGGACTACAAGTATGTGCCACCATGCCCAACTAATTTTTTTTTGTATAGAGACAAGGTCTTGCTATGCTGCTCAGTCTGGTTTCAAACTCCTGGCCTCAAGTGATTCTCCCACCTCAGTACACGGAACGTTGAGTAACATTGAAAGTTACTCTTACTCTTGTTATTGATTTCTAGTTTTATTTTATTATGGTCAGAAAAGATAATTGACATAATTTCAGTTCTTTTAATTTTTTTGAAATTTGTTTTGTGTCCTAATATGTTGTTTATCCTGGAAAATGTTCCATGTATAGATGAAAGTTTCCCAAAGTGCTGAGATCACAGTCATGAGCTACCCCGTCTTTCCATTTTTTGAAAGGTCTTATTTAATTTCTGAGTTTCTTTTTTTCTTTTCTTTTTTTTTTTTAGTGTACAGGTTCTATACATGCCTGCTTAAATTAATTGCTAAGAATTTTATATTTTGATGCTGTTATAAATGGCATTTAAAATTTTATGATCTACTTGTTTATTGTTAGTAGACAGAAATACAATTGATTGTGTATAATAATTCTGTATTTTGCAAACTTACTAAATTCATCTATTAATGTAGTAGCCTTTTGGGGTAGATTTGATAGTATTTTCCAGGTACATAATTATGTCCTATGTCAATAAAAAAGCTTAACTTCTGTTTTCAAAAAAATAGAACGTAGAAAAGAAGACTGTTGATACCTGCATTTAGCTTTCATTGAACACAATTGTGGATTCAGAATTTTTCACTTGCTTCCCATATTGGCAAAGAGAAGAAAATTTGCAGAGGATGACATTCACTATTATTAGGCAATTCAGAAGATGACATAGAAAGACAGATAGCAGCACTCTCTAATGATAATGATAATGATAAAAATGAAACCATAAGGGAAATCTTAGAATGAGTTTGCAAGTAATAACATCCTAGATAAATTTTCTCAAACTCAAGAATCAATGATGAACAGTGCATTTCTAATTTCAAAGAGGAAATATGGCATTCTCATCCACTGAGTCATTCATTCAGCAGGAAGGACTGTATCGCACAATATTTCACAACAAGATCTTTGGTCAGGTGTGGTGGCTCACACCTGTAATCACACTTTGGGAGGCTGAGTTAGGAAGACTGCTTGAGCCCAGGAGTTCGAGACTAGCCTAGGCAACATAGCAAGATCTTGTCTCTACAAAAACTCAAAAAAAAAAAAAAATAGTCAGGCATAGTGGTGCACACTCATAGTCCCAGCTAGAGGTGAGGCGCCCAGGCCCTCCTCCAGATGGCAAGAGTGTCTCTGCCTCTGACCCAACCACTCACTCTGGTGCTAAATCCTAGGCCCTGCCCTCCCTTGCAAGGGCTCTCCACACCCTCCACAGACTAGAGTCCTATCCACACCCCTTAGTTTACTATTCAAGGTCCCATCCCACAGCCCCACCCATGCACGTTCCTGCCTGTGGATTTCACCATGACTGTTCCCTCTGCCAGGGTGGGTCTGATTCACTCAGTGTCCCGTGCTCACTCTCCAGTTCCTCCCAGTGTAGTGGTGCAGTCGGGCTGACCAGGATGAGTGCCAGTCCACCAGGGGCTGCTGCCTCTAGGACAGTGGGTCCACCTCTGTCTGAATGCCCACATGCTGTGATGTGCAGTGGCGGGTGGTGGGAACTGTGGTGCTCAGGCTTGCCCACCTGCTACAGCCAAGGCTGCAGGGGTGGCGAGCCCCCAGCCAGTGCTGCCTGGGCTCCTACTTTTTCAAAAGAGCTGAGAAACCAGGGCCTCATGTAAAATCTCATATTTTTTCCAATGCCAGCAACAAATTAAAATTTTAATGGATATGAAGGTTCAGTTCGGGAAGATGAAAAAGCTCTGGAGCTGGATAGTGGTGATAGTTGCGCAATCACATGAATATACTTAACGCCACGATGTGCACACTTGAAATGGTTAAAACAGTAAATGTTATGCTATGCATATTTTTACCACAATTTTTAAAAATTGTGAAGTGTGTGAGAGCCTCCCAACCTCCGTGGGGTAGGGAAAGTCACTGAAGTGTGGAGGGAGGAGATGGGGGGGTCATGGGGACCAGGCCAGGTTTTGCCCCCTGAGCAGCAGGGGTCCTGAAGGAGAGAGCATTGGTATATGTCCAGCTCTGGGTGCTGCATTGTGTAGGAGCAAGGGGGAGTCTGATGGTTCAGCGAAGTGGACAGCGGGCACAGGGTGGCGGCTGGAGGAGTAGGGGTCGAGGGCAGGTAATCCTGGGTTGTTAGGCTCATCTCAGGTCTGCAGGCCCCAGATGGCAAGAGACTATTCACTGGAGGCCAGGGGTGGGCAGTGCTCCCAAGGGTGCTGACCCCTCCATGGGGTGGAACACCCAGAAGGGCCACGGATACCTTTGGACACTTGATACGGGTCTTTCCCATTGAACATTGGTTATTTTGCAGCTGAGGAAACTGAGGCACAGGGAAGCCAGGCCTCCTCCCCAGCCTCCCCACAGTGGGCTTAGTGCTAGTTGAATAGTCAGGGAGACCCCAAGCTAAGATCCACCTTGCCAGGAGTGGAGGTGATAATGAGGGATGGGTGAGGTGGGGATGACAGGGGTCACAAATGCCTCTTTGACGACAGGCCCAGAGAAGGTTCTCAGTTCCTGGGGTCACAGCCCATCCATCTGGTGGCTAGTGGGTACCTCTGTGAAACCTGCCACCCCATGAACACCTGGACCCAGGCCTCCACCTTTCTGTTGACTTCCTGCCTTCCCACGTCCTGGTGGAACAAGTCTTGGAGCTGGGGATACTGCCTGGGGATCTTTGGGGACCGCACACAGTGAGCCCATGTGTCTACAAGGAAGAGAAAAGGAAGAGGGAGAGAAGGAGGGGAAAAGGGGGTTAGGGCTAAGGGAGGGGAAGGGAGGAGGAACGGGAGAGACGTGAGAGCAGCGCCGCAGTAGTGGAACTAAGGGTGGTTCTGGTGAGATTGGTGTGTCCCTGTCTCCCAGTGGCTCCCCTCAGGTTCTGCCTCCTACCCTGCTTCTCCCTCATGCCCTCAGGGAATTGAGATAAACCCCAAACTCCACACTACGACCTTTAGGATCTGACCCTAGCCAGGTGTGGTGGCTCATGCCCATAATCCAAACACTTTGGGAGTTCAAGGTGGGAGGATCACTTGAGGCACCTGAGCAACATACTGAAAGCTCGTCTCTACAAAAAATAAAAAAAATTAGCCGGGCATGGTAGCATATGCCTGTAGTCCCAGCTACTTAGAAGGGTGAGGTGAAAGGATCACTTGAGCCCAGAAATTCAAGGGTGCAGTGAGCTATGATCAGCCTGGGGACAGAACGAGACTCAGTCTTAGGGGAAAAAAAAAAAGAAAAAAAAGTCTGGCCCCCAAAGTCCCACCCTCTTATCTCATCTCTGTCTCCAGGACTGTCTCCCCTCTGAGGGGACTTCCCCCAAGACCCCATTCGAGCCCATCCTGCTCCCCAGGCCCTGCAGGAGTCCACCTGAGCCCGGTCCTCCTTGGGGCACAGCAGAGCCCTTTGCTTTATCTTTGGTCACTACCTGGGCAATTGGGTGGTGTGTGTTGTTCACATGGTCCTAAAACACAGGTGCGACTGGCTGTGGCCAGGTAGATTCAGGCAAAGGCAGAGAAAGCTGTCCACTTTCTGCCCAGGATACAACGTGTTACGACGTGTCTGTTCCACACACACACAGGACACCTCCTGGACACACTGCCTGCCTCCATATCAGTGAGGGCCTCATCTCACTGCCCATTGCCACCACTGAGTTGACACAATTGTGTTTGGTGATAACAGCAGCAGGGTGTTGACTAGGCCTGGGTCGGAGCTCTGCCACCGTTCCCACAGCTAGGTGGT
The DNA here is from genome assembly GCA_963574415.1 of Tarsius wallacei. Classification (NCBI taxonomy): domain Eukaryota; kingdom Metazoa; phylum Chordata; class Mammalia; order Primates; family Tarsiidae; genus Tarsius; species Tarsius wallacei. Next base: position 32,648 of record CAUYQG010232803.1, on the reverse strand, counting down.
GCCTCTGGACAGGTGACCTCCTGTTGCGCGGTGTCAGCTCTGAGCCCCAAGGAGGCTGGGGACCTGGGGCTTCATAGCAGGTGAAGTGAAACAGGATGGGGTGAAGGAGGGTGGAGAGACAGTTCCTCCAACCCAATCCCCCACTGCCCGGGGCTTCCCCCCTCCTCTCTCCCCCCTTACCTATGTGGGCCCAGCCACTCTAATGTCTAAACTCCAAGCTCAAAACAGCTTGTGGATCCACAGGAAACTCCTCCCATCCCCTCTTTTTTGAGGAAGCAAGGACTCTTTCCCACACTCAGCAGCCCTAGCACTGATTGCAGCGGCACCGTGCTGTCCTGCCCCCCTGCTTAGCAGGGCTCTGTGTCCTGGGGTGAACCCGCGGCCCCCTTTCCCGCAGAGTGTGGGCAAGGCTGCCTCCTCCTCCATGGGTGGGCCCCTCTGCCCACATTTCTGCAAGCGCCTGACCCACTGTTATCAAGTCAGACACAGGAAGATGCCCACCTTGGGGTTCTGGCACCTTTCACCTACCTTGGTTTCCTCAGCTGTCACGAGGGGTGGGTAGGATCCAGGACAGCAAGTTCCAACCTGGGCCCACCCACAAAGGTTCTAGTCGTGTATATATGTGTGTGGGGGTTGTATTTCTGATCACCTCAGGTGTTGGATGCAGTTGGGACCCCTTTCTGAGAGCCACCAGTGAGGATTATAACTGCTGTATACATGATCCACAAGCCTGAGTTGCTGGCGACATTCTCTGGGAATCAGCAAAAAAGTCCCACAAAGACAAGAGTGGCCCCACGTTAGGGCTCTTTCTTGCTCCATAGACACAAAAATGACTTACCTTCAGCAAAACTGGGATGTTTATCTTGACAGCATAGTGTCATGCAAGTCGGCATGATACCCTGGGATGCCACAAGCTCCCAGGTCCTCTCCCACCCCAACCCTCCTGTGTCCATCTCTCAGAGTGTCCCTCTCCCTCCCTGTGTCAATCTGAGTGTGTCCCTTTCCCTGTCTCTCCTTTGTCTCCAGTTCTCTTTGCATCTCTGCTGGCCTCTCCCCATCCAGTCAGTTTCTCTGCAGTCTACTCGGTCCTCACCTTACTCCCCAGGTGCCCGTTCAGCCCTGACTGGCAGCTCTAGGCACCACTCCTATAGTCCAAGTCCAAGGCTTTGCCCGAGGAGGACCTCCTTACTGCCCTGGGCAGGGCCAGGGGGGTCAATTCTCAGGGAGGAGATGGGCCTCGCTGATGCCCGCTGGGCATCTTCCTTAGAAAGATGAGTAGGTGCTTCACAGGACTTCAGTAGACTCCCACAGACGTGGGTGAGTATGTGCTGACTTCCTTCCACGTTCCTCCCAGTGGTGTTCCAGCAGTGGCCTCTGCCCTGGTGAGCTGTGATTCTCAGCGTCTGCCTGTTCAGCTTCTGGGCAGTGGTGTGCCATGTGACTGTGATTCTCTGATGGATCTAAGAAGCAATGTTGATTGTTTGCTCAGCTGCTTCCTTGTTGTGTGGCTGGGATTCCCTCTCCTGCTCCCCAGGCTGTGGGGTGGCTGGAGATGCCAGGCTGATGCTGACTGGGGAAGCTGCAAGGAGTTCCCAGGCTCTGGGCTTGGGTGACCCTTCCCTGAAGGATCCTGGGAAGGGGTAGGGGACAGGTGGGATGTGGAGACCTGGGTCACAAGGCCGATCGGCATCTCTGGCACCTCCGCTTGTGTCTTCTCTGAAAGCCAGCAGCAGAGAGCACCAGACCCTCCCTCCCCAGGCAGCAGGACCTCAGAGAGGGACAGCCTCTTGACCCTGGTCCTGTAGCGCCACCCAGGCTGAGAGCCAGGAGGGGCCAGAGTTTCTCCTAGTGGGATCAGTCCTTCCTGCTGAGGTTGTGGCACTGGGATTCACACTTATACTCCCAGCCACTCGGGAGGCTAAGGCATGAGGAGCCCAAAATTTTGAGGCCACAGTGAGCTGTGACTGCACCACAGCACTTCAGTGCTGCAGACAGGTGGGTGCTCGCTTCTGCTCTGCACACAAACTGGATTGGAGACAAGAAATGTCCACCATCTCAACTGCTTAATGCTTGCTTTCCCCCAAAGCCCTGCGAGGAGGAAGTGGGTGGTGGGATAGACCTTGCCCATCTATTTGTCCAACAGGCCACGAACAAGCACCTGTCTGCAAAGCAGATGGTGTGGGTGCTGCCACCAGCCACAGTCGGGAGATCAGGTCCCTGAACCTGAGGGGACAGGCCTTGCTTGGGGGGTTGGGCTCCCTCCTGGGGGTAAAAGCAGCTCTGATCCCAAACACCAGCCCTCCAGCACCTGCCTCCATTTTCCCAGCTGGCAAATGTGGAGGAAATGCAGCTTGTGTCTGGGGACTCGTGGTGGCCTGAGGACAAAGTGAGGGGTGATCTCCAAGAATGTCCTCACCATGAGGGTATGGGCCTAGAGGGTGCAGGGGGAGCTTAAAGTGAAAAGGCAGGCTTCAGGCTGGGAAATTCTGGAATAAATATAACTTACAAAGGCTTGTATTCAGAATGCTCCCACAAGTTTACAACAAAAGATGAACAGCCTAATAGAATAAACAGAGAAAAATTACAAACAGAAAATCACAGGCGGAACCTGAGCGCCTACTAAAAATATGAAAGGGAGCCGGGCTCGGTGGCTCAGCCTGTAATCCCAGCACTTTGGGAGGCAGAGGTGAGTGGACTGCCTGAGCCCGCGGGTTCGAGACCCGCCTGGGCAACTTGGTGAGACCTCATCTCTACAATAAATTTAAAAATTAGCCGGGCGTGGTAGCGCACGCTTGTAGTTCCAGCTACTTGGAAGGCTGAGGTGGAAGGATCGCCAGAGCCCAGCAGGTCGAGGCTGCGGTGGCCGGGAGCGGCCACTACACTCCAGTCTGGGTGACAGAGTGAGACTCCAACTCAAAAAAAAAAAATACGGAAGGTTACGCAACCTCACCCTGACAGGGCAACACGTGGCAATCCAACTTGACACTGGGCAGGGCTATAGACATTAAAAAGCCCACCAGAGTGATGAGGGGCTGAGCAAAAAGACACCACACACTGGAGATGTGTGCGGGGTCCCAGGGCACCCCGCAACTCCACACATAGGACATGCCCTAGGGAATCTCTCATGCCCAAGAATGACTGCTCCTAATACTGAGAAATTGGGATCAACCTAAGAATGCCCCAGCAGGAAGTGGTTAAATAAACTGTGATATTCACTAAATGGAACACACCACCTGGGGGGAGCGGAGGAGAGTCCCGCATGGACACGGAGATAGCTCATGAAGATAAGGGCGAGAGAAAGGAGAGCAAGTGACAAAGACACTGATTTATACAGGTTAGAAAATACGTGTGCAGTAAAAAAAAAAAAAAAAAATGACACCATCAAGCCAGGCACAGTGGCATGCACCTATTCTCCCAGCCACTCGGGAGGCTAAGGCAGGAGGAGCCCAAAAATTTGAGGCCGTAATGAGCTGTGACTGTACCACTGCACTCTAGCCTGGGCCACAGAGCAAAACCCTGTTTCTAAAAAAAGAAATAAACTTTTACAATGATTATACCATGGAAAATTCTGGAAGGCTGTTATCTTGGGACAGAGATGAGGCAGCCAGGAGGCTTGCAGGAGTTCCAGCTGCTCTGAAGTTATGAAGTAGTAATGTCAGAGCATCTGAGAAGGCTGCTGTCTGTCCAGAGCTTTGCACAGGGCCTGGCTTAGCCAGTAAGGAGTTACCTGCAGGACGAGCTGGGTTGTTGAAGAGACCCCTAGTGGGGCAGCTGCCAGGGCCCTGTGCTCAGTTAAGGCTCTGCTGCTGCCAGCTTAATAATTTTTGAACAAGGAAATCCCCATTTCCATTTTGCTCTAGGCCACACAAATTCTGAAACTGATCTGTGGCATAGTAACACCTAGGACAGGTGGCTCTGCCTCCTTGGATTTTTGAAGATTTTTTTTTTTCTTTTTGAGCCTGCTGCCCAGGCTGGAGTACAGTGGCACAATCATGGTTTACTGCAGCCTCGACCTCCTGGGCTCAAGTGATTCTCCCGTCTCAGCCTCCCGAGTAGCTGGGACTACAGGCGCATACCACCACGTCTGGCTAATCTGAAATTTTTTTTTGTAGAAATGAGATCTTGCTATGTTGCCCAGGCTGGTTGTGTTGGGCTCAAGCAATCCTCCCACCTTGGCCTCCCAAAGTGCTGGAATTACAAGTGTGAGCCGCCACGCCTGGCCCAATTTTTGAATGTTAACACAGCTGGAGAGGAGCATCCGGATGCACTGGGGCTGGGCCTGCAGTGGAGGCCTGTGGTTCTGTCCTGGGCTCCAAGACCAAACCCAGTGTCATCACAGGAGATGGGGAGCTGTGGGATGCAGCAGGGGGCAATCAAGGCCTCTGGGAGGGAAGTCAGCGAGCCTTAAAGGGGTCCTACTTAGAGACATGGTCTACAAACTCCAGGGTGGGGCTGGGGCGGTAGCTCTTTAATAGCAGTTTGTCAAAAGGACCCTTTATTGGAAATAACTTTTTAAAGATTGGATTATGAGTCTTGTATTTAGGAGAATCAATCAATACTACCACTGGTCTTTATCACTGCCACTCAAACTCTATCCTTCCTCAAATGATTTCTAAAATCTCTGACATCGGAGGAGTCCATGAAGACCACCTCTGAACCTGACCTGCTATTATGAGATGCAGTTCCCCCAAACGGTTCAGACAAATCTTTTTAAAGCTTTAAAGTGTACTTTCCAAACAGCATCCTGCTAGTCCACTCAGGTCTTTTGGGATCCCCGTCCAGCCTGCCACGCCTGGCCCCAGCCCCATGTCCCCTGGGCACTCAGAGCAGATGGCCCAAGACAGCAGCTTGTGGCCACCTCTGCACTCTGGGTGGCCGTGCAGGGCAGGATGGCACTCGCTTGGTAGTGTCAGTGTAAAGGGACTTCAGGAATCCAAGTCCCAGTGGTCGGTCTGGACACTGACGCTTGAACGGAGGGACCCAGAGAGGAGGGAAGAGGAGCTGTGGATGATGAGGTCCGGGAACACCTGCCTCAGGGGCGAGGGGAAGGCCAGGTTCACAGGAAGAAAAGGCACCCCCGCCTTGGAACACACTCATGAGACACCATGTGACAAAGATGTTGCTCTAAGTACAGATGCCTCTCCCAAGGGAACAGGGGAGGACAAAATCATTCCCGTTTCTTGGTGATGCCACTTGACTTTTGGGTGTATCTGATTCTCCTGTTTCTGGGGACATCAGAATTTCTAGAGTGATGGTTCCTGCCATCATGGGGTCAACCCTCTCTGAAAACAGTTTTGGGGTGCCTGAGCCCTCCCCACCTGCCACTGCATGGAGAGAGCCTTGTCCTAGAGAAGACAGGCTGGGCCCGGCTGCAGCCCCTTTGGACCCTGAGGGGTGGTATGTGTATGCGGTGCTACATGAAGGTGGGAAGAGAGTGGGCTGATTTCAGCAGAGATGTGTGAAGATAATTCCTTTCTGAGCTACAGGTGGAAGTAAACTGAAAAATGGTCTGGTATGGAGGATAGACCATCTCCAGGAGGCAAATGCAGCATCTCACCCCACTGCCGGACCCATCTGCATGGAGCATATCTTCCTCCCAGGACACAGACGGCCCATAGTGGCTTAGGTCTTGTCACCAGGCACCCTGAATGCCTTTGGGTGGATGGTTTAGACCCCTCCACACCTGGCTGGGCCAGGCTGTGTAAGGACAGGCTGTAGGCTGTATGCTTGGCCAATGTCTGGACAAGGCCTGTCCAGCCTCCTGGCTTGGCTCTTCCCTCCTGAGGGCTGTTACCTCTTCCTTTCTAGACCTTCTGTTCACAGGTGCACGAGCCCTTCTGCCTGGACAGCCTCACTGAGACAGCCCAACAGCACCCACACAGGGCCTGCATCTGCCTTGCATGATGCCATGTTTAGAAATGTCACCTTGGAGTCACAAAATCTCTCCTCTGCATGTCAGGTGAGAAACAGGTAGTCACCCAAGGCTGCTGGAATCTTCCCCACCTCAAGGCTGAGCTCGTCTGCAGACTGTTGTCCAACAGGTACCTGGATCTCCCAGTCTCTAATGACCCCAAACCCTGTCTCTTTCCTAAGGGTCACTATCTATGGGGTTTGTCCTGCAGGCCAGGCACACCTGGTAAGTGAGGTCTCCACACACTGGGTCATTAGTCCCCACAAGCAACTGTTGGCAAGTTCCTAAACTTCCAGGCTGGAGCTCAGCAGTCCTGTGAGGGACCACCAGTGCACCAGTGAGGTCACAGCTTTCCAATCCCCCGGACCCTGCAGAGAGAGTTCCCTTTCCCTGTGGGCAGGGCTTTCTCCAAGCCTCCATTCCTACTACCCACCTGCCCTGTTTTTTGGCAGACCCCGTCCCACCCAAGCCTTGTACAAAGTCCATGCCGGGAGGCAAGACCCTGTCTCTGCAGTGGGAGAGGGCGGGGAGCAGAACCAGCAGACAGGCAGACCTGGGCCAGATGCCGGAGTCAAGAGGCTCCAACAGCTTCAGCACCCTCTTCTTGGCATGGGGTCACCATGGCACAAACCGGGTTGCTGAGGGTTTCATCAGATGAATGTTGCTGGGAGGGTCTTCCCACTCCCTTCCTCATCCAACACAAAGTGTCTGCCATGTGCCAGGCCCATGCTGGGAAACAAGGGTGACTGAAATAGCCTGAGGCAGGGTCCCTTGACAAGCTGCCCACTGGGACTAGGGTTCTCGGTGGCCCCAGACGATCTCAGTCTCTGCTGCTCACCTTGGTCATGGTGCCACAGAGCATGTGGCATGGCCAGGATTAACTTGGTCTTGCTCCTTAGTTCTAGAGAGAAGGAGGGCAAGGAGACTAGGTTTGAGTGGAAGGGCTGTTGGTCTCAGAGGAGGCTGTTCTAAGAAGCAAGTTGGGGATAAGGAACGAACAGCTCTGAAGGAGTGGGGCAGGAGTCCTGCGCTGGGCAACCCAGCCATCAGTCACAACTTAAGTAAGCCTCTCACTCACTCTTGTAACCAAAGCCAATAAGGGACTGGACCACAAAGACCCTGAGGCCCTGTCCAGCTCCAGGCAAGAAAGCCCAGAACAGAGAGAGGTAGCAGTGAGGCTGGCCAGGGTCACCTCCCAGGTACAGGCAGCTTTCAAGTTCTTCGTAACCCATCCCTCTCCAGGGAGAATGGCCTTGACCCCACTCAGCAAGAGGTGGCACACAGACCATAAGTGCCCCCACGAGCTCACCTAAGGGCAGCCACGTCCCCTCATGAGGATGCCAAACACCGGCATACCAGGGGCTTACGAAGCAACCTCAGTGCATGCCCCCATGGTGGTCCCAGCAGACCTGCACCAGCTGTGCTGACAACTGGCCCCGGACTTTGGTCTCATCACCCTCAAAGGGGCAGCAAGGGGCCGTGAGGGGCCAGCCAGGACTAGCTTGTCTTCCATGGCACAAGGCTCTCTCTGTATGCAGCATAGGGACTGCTTGGGAACTCAATATGGAGGGACGGGTGCCCCTGACACACAAGGGAGCTCAGTGACGTGGGGTTCCTTCCCTCCGAAGACAAGGCTAGTCTGTTTGTCAGCAGTAAAAAATAAAACCAACAAAATAAGATAAAATGAACAAAACTGTATTCATGTAAGCTGGGGAGTCCCATGTTCTGGGGACACAGCACAGGTCTTCAGGATCCTGGGCCACATGGTGGCCTCTGACCACAGGGGAGGGCGCTTATCAAGAGCTGGCCAGGCTCTTGGCAGACAACTTTGCAGTTTCCATTCACAAAGTGTGCTACCCCGTCTCCCCCAGCTGAGCTGGCTGCCAGCTGGCCCAGCGGGAAGCAGATTTGAGGTGGGGGTGAGGTCTGTTTCCCAAGCACAGTGTTCTGGGCAGTGAGTTCTCCACGCAGCAGCTGACGCCTCTTGGACACATTTCCACACAAATCATGCTTGACTGTTCTCCCTCCTGCACTCTTCAGGGCAAGAAATAGCCTATCAGAAAGTTCTTCTGACTCTCCATGGCTGGTAAGGTTCCTGTCTGTTGTCTGACTGGAGTCTGGGGAGTGGGCATCTGAACCAGGCTGCTGCCCTGGGGAGTATTCACTGGACACCAGGGTACCAATATAGGCATGGCCAGAAAGTTGTCCCTAAGGTGGGTTATTTCGGGCCCTGGGAGTCTGCTTGGCGACTCCACTGGTTAGCCTTTGAAATATCCTTTTTATTTTTTTTAGAGGTTGGGTCTTGCTGTTACCCAGGCTGGACTGCACTGGTGCAATCATAGCTCAATGTAGCCTCAAACCCCTAGGCTCAAGCAATCCTCCCACCTCAGCCTTTTGGTAACTGGGACTACAGGCATGTGCCACCATATCTGGTTTTCTTTGTTTGTTTGTTTTGAGAGAGAGATGGGGCTGTGATATATTGCCCAGGATGGTCTCAAACTCCTGTCTTAAATACAAGCAATCCTCCCGCCTGGCTTCCCAAAGCACTGGGATCACAAGCATGAGCCACTGCACCAGCCTGAACTATTCTTCATTCAGGCAAGAAATACTTCTCACAGCCTCAGGGTCCTGGCCCTTAAGACTGAGCAGGGTCAGAGGAGGCAGGATGAGATCTCTGTGGAATGAGGGTGGGGACACAGAGAGGGAAAGCCTGAGATCTGACTGAGGAAGAAGCAGGTGGCCGGCCACCTGGGCAGGCTCTGTGTCAGACACTGGGTCATTTCCTGGTGGTAGCCCGTTTTGAGGGCTCAGCACAGGTAACAGCAGGTGTGTACCTGGAGACTGAGGGCCTGGGAGCCTGATGAGTAAAGGCAGCCCTCCAGTGGAATCACTCAGAATTCTGCACTCACCCTGAACTTTCAGGTAACAACAGAGTTCCAGGACCTATTTGAAAGGATGTGAAGTGTATAGTTAAATTCTTCTTTTAAAAATCCTGATCAAAATCTTCTAGGATTTCTGAAAGCTGTGTGATGTCCTGCCCCCGGGCATTCAGACCAAATGGGAAACAATCCCTAAGAACTCTCCATGCTGGTGTTTGCTGTGTGCATGGGCCCAGGACCTCAAGCTAGAATATACAGGTAATGACCATACACAGAACTGTCTCAGCAGCAAATGTCACACGCAGACCCAGACCGATTAAATACAGATTTATTGCAAACCAACACCAAGGAGCCGGAGCAGCTTTGCAGGCTGGACACCCCACTCTCCTGGGCCCCTGGACCAGGGGAATGAGTCACCCCGCTTTCCTCGGACCTCAGCTGGTGGGACTTAGTGGCCAAACTGCAGCTGCTGTGTCTAAAAAGAGAAAACAGGTAGAGTGTGCCAGCTCTAGAGGCTGGGCCGGTCCAGGGTGACGCATCGGGGCAGAGACAGCGGGGCTCACCAGGAGCGGGGAGCGCGGGGACAAGCTCTGCAAACACACCAAGCACCAGACACAGGGTGGCTACTCCTGCCACAGGGCCAACACCCAGCACTGCCCCCTCAGCTGCCCTCCTAGACACCAGTTTATTGTTTATTAAAGCAAGACAGGGAGGAGAAATGCAACATAAAATCAGGCAAAAAGAAGACAAGTCACCATGGAAGTGAATGACTCTCAAAGTCTCCCCACTTCATTACTCCTGGAGGACTGTTCACAGGGTGAGGGCTGAAAGGGGGGTCAACTTGGGGACTACAGGGAGAACAGGTGACACATACACCATGAGACTGCTCACCCTCATGCAAGCACTGAGGCAGGAAAGCTCTCGTGGGACAGCAGTGTGCAAATCCTGGAACCTTGATGGGAACTCCAGGAAAAAATGACAAATGCTTTCTCAGGACCTCTCATAGGTAACAGAGTCCTGGCTCCAGGATTTCCTCAGAAGGGTCTCACCAATTCAACAGACAACAGAACTCTCACATTCCAAAGGAGATCTGAGGGGCCCTCTACCCTCCCTTGACAATCAGAGCAACATGTCTGGACCCACAGAATACATCCCAGGGATACTTTCTCACAAGGGCTGTCAGTCACCAACCACCAACTCACTCTCCTAGCCACCCCTACCCCAGGTGTTCACAGAGAGTCTGCATGGCCAGGGCTCTCTGTTCCCTGACTATAGATTTCCTCAGCACCTGTGCTCCTTGATGCTCACTGGTCGTATACGATACCATGGTGCAGAGACCTGCTGTTTGGCTTATCCATGCACTGGGCTTGATGGCCAGGCAAATGGACACTACTGGGTGGTGGTGGCACCACGTCCTTGGTGATGGGCACACAGGCGGCCCCTTGAATACACAGAGCACAGGCCCCTGAGATCCTGTCCCATGACTGGGTCTTCGCACCATGGCTGGAGTCAGTCAGCAGCCACAGCTCTGGCCACAGACTCAGGGTTCCTGAGGTGGCGGCTGGTCCCTGGAGAACAGGTGGGATGGGGCCATGAGCTCTGGGGAGCGCAGTCCGGCACCTGACACAGAGGATGGGAACAGGGGAGTCTTCGCTCTCTCTGGCTCAGTCACGGTGGGACAGTGTGCCTTCACTCCCCATGTAGAAATTCCTCCTCCCAGAAGCCCTTTGAGGTCAAGGCTGCAGGACCCGTGGCTGACGTGCTCTGCTGATGAGCTGATGGACATACTGTCCTCCTGAGGATGCCAGGTCTCCACTCCTGCCCATGCTTTGACACAGTACAACCAAAGGGGAAGTCTTATGGGGAGCCAAGCAGAGCATGCCATGCAGCGGTAGCCAGGAATCGTTCACTTCAACAAGAACCAAAGCAAGGCAGCCATAATCAGAGAACAGACAGAATCCCCGCTGCATCTGGCCTGAGGCCAGAACCCAGACTTGCCCCCAACACCTAAAACGTGCAAACAGGACTCCAGTTCCCACTGCTCTGTCTATGAGGCTGAGGCAGGCAGAGCACATTTACAACGGGATGGGCAAGACCACATGTGAATGTGCCCAACGAGAGGTCGAAGGGCAAGGAGTTTCCCAAAGCAGACCCAGGAACAGCTGCACAGCCATTCCATACTCACCCTCATGCAAGCACTGAGCTCCATATACTACAACAACTTCAGTTTTACCCGAGAGCCCAGCAGCCTCCACACCCCACCAGAAGAAAAGCAAGCAGAACAGCATCAAAACAACAGCACACAGAGAGCAGGGAAGGAAAGAAATGCTGCCTGCAGTGGCTGGTTGCTGTGGAGACAAAAGCACGTGATCCCAGTTTGCTGGGTTGTCCCCTGCTGCATTTCAAACACCTTCACTCAGTGTCAGCCACCATGGCCACCACACAACAGATGGCCCTGCACCTCTTCTCGAACAGTCTGGAGATACAAGGTCAGGGTGAAAGGCCTGGTTCACCCTTGAAAGAAAGGATGGCTAGGGATGAACAGGGCGAGCGAGTCCCTGGAACGCAGGGAGCCGGGGGGGCAGCTGAGGACAAGGCCTCTGCGTCCCTGCTGGCGAAGGTTTCCTTTCCTTCCAGTCATTAAAATTGCACAGCCCCTGGGGAGATGTTGAACATGGCTGGGTCGAATCGCTGGCCTCGAAAGGGAGAGCCTTCAGCATCCCACCCCTTCTTCAGCATCTCATGGACTTTCTACAAACAGAAAATAGAGAGATTAAAAGGGATCACAAGGCACTGCATGCTTTCTCCCGGGGCAAACTCTGACTGCAGGCACACAGTCTCTCTGCTTCCTCAGTGGTACTTGCCTGGCAAGTCAAACTGGCCAGAGGACCATAATGCCCTGAAGTAGCTTATGACCAGGGAGGCACTGGGTGACAGCCAATTTTTCTGCAAGACTGTGCTCCCTACAGACTGAATTTCTAACTCTCCATCTTCTGTCCCCAGCAAAGCAGTGTCTGCTCTTTATGGTTCATTTCCTGTCCCTTTTCCACCCGATCCCTGCCCAAATTCCAAACAGCCTATATGACCTACAGTCCCACCAGGCTCTGACTAAGGTGTGAAGTGGGTGTTTCCCAATCTCACTGGGCACTGACTAAGGTGTGCAGCCCCAATGGGGTCATAGAGAAGGTGTCCCAGGCCCACTGGAGACATGACTAAGGTGTGCAGAGGGGATGCCCAGTCCCCACTTCCCCAGGGAGGAAGTTCTTGGCATCAAGAACTGTATCAGACAATCCAGGGTTGACCCAGGATGTAATGCAGAGGAAGAGATCTCAGAATGTCCAACGGTGGACCCACTAGTCAGGAATTTCCCACTGCATTCTCGGAGATGCAATCAGAGTCAGCTGCCTGAGCTCTTCCCAGCAGGTGACCATTCTGAAATGATTTAGCCTCCTCAGAAGCAGACCCAAGTTATGTGGTCATGACCAGGGGATATCAGGAAGACTGTGCCCTTAAGGGAGGCACCTGCTAGTAGGCCCTCTTCCTCACAGCATCTGTGCATCACCCAGCTACTGTGATACATGCAGTGCTGGGGATGATCTCTTTTCTGACCACAAGAAACAGGACCAGAGATAACCGTACTAATGTGGTCCATGGTCCCTGTGATAGAAAGCCCTGCAGAATGGGCCAAGAAGACAGACACCTCTTCTCTGGTCACAAGGCTAACAGACTTGAGCAGCGTGGGTAATTCCTAGTGTCCGAAGAGGATGCAGGGCTCTCAGTACCATGGCTTCTCCTTAAATAAAATACAACCTTCCTGACAAGAGGGCTTTCTTCATCCTGCTTTTAAACTTAAGTGATGCAGCAACAAGCTTATCAACGATACGTAATACATACTAGGGACTAATCAATATTACTCTCAACTTTTTACAGGCAACTCACATCAGAGACTTCAGAAAGATCATTTTGAGAACAAGGCACTGTTGTGGGAGCTAAGTGAGTGGCACATGCCAGTGGCTAGGGGTGCAGGAAAGGCTGCAGGAAACCCTCTTCGCACAGCCCTGAAGGCCTGGCCTACACCTCTCCCCGCTGAAGGTGTGAGGTTGGACAGTCCCAACCAAATGCAAGAAAGGATCCTTGGAGATGCAGCTGACCTCAGCAGGTGGTCATATGAGGCCTCCAAACCCTTCAACAGAGCCCAAGTCATGTGGAGGGCAAATGACAACTACAGAGTCCTGCAGCCACCACACTCTTACCCTGGGAGCCAGGTAGCTGGGTAGGGGGCCAACATAGAACGCTGAGAGTGCAAAGGGCAGATTAGTGGATTTGATCTAACAATTGACCAGGTTACCATGGTCAGCGCTCAGATCTTTCCTGGGGCAAAGGTAGAGACCAGGCATTCTTGTGTGCCACCAAGTTCACTCTCATGACCAGAGATCATGCTAATGCTGGTATCTGCCTGTGCGACATCATGGTGTTAGGGTGAGTCTCACCAGGCTGGAGAGATCCTAGACACAGATACATCTGCAGACTGAGCAACGGCACTTGCACATTCCACATTCCCTTTCTAGGTCGGGGAATCCTGCTCAAAAGAAATTAAATTAGGGAAAAGATGAAGGGCATTAAATTTGTTGACTCTGGAAAAAGGTTACCTTATAGTGACACCAAAAAATTTAAAACGATAAAAGTGTTATTTCAAAATAAAAACCCTTCAAAATACAGTGTCTGTGGCATTAGCAGCACAATTTGCAATCTTGGCAAATTTAGAAAATTCTGAGTTCACACCATAAATGGGCATCAACACCAGAGCACGCTGGTAACTGTGACTATGCCAATGTGCACAGCAGATGGAGGCTGACAGGAGAACCTGGCCCTGTCACCTCCTCTCTCCCTAGTGAGGCCTGGTGATCTCGGTGAAGTGACCCTGACCATGCAATTTTCATGAGGGTCCCTCTGCCTGTGAGGTATCTCTGATGACAGCTGAGTAAAATGTGGCTACTGCTACATGAGGCCACATAAGGGCACGGACCTACCTTTCTAGGTCTGTTTCTTCATTCAGTTAAAAAAAATGGGGGGGTGGGCTGCAGTCACTTAGTGACACCAAAGAATCTAAAACGATAAAAGTATAGTCACTTCAAAATAAAAACAGTCCAAAATACAGTATCTGTGGCATTATAGTGTCTACCTGGAACCTCTGGGTGGCGAGCACCCCTGTGTGCTGAGGACCCTTCCCCAGGCCCCACCAAGCATACAGGAGTTGAGACTTAGGCATTAGCACCAGGCAAATGCTCAGATACCACTTGCCTCTGAGCCAGCACAGCCCTAGAGGTAGGTTCATTCCTATCTATAGCAGTGGGCCTGAGAGCTGGAGGACCCCGGCCACTTCGTAGCAGGTCAGCCTTGGCAAGGGGGCTACCCTGGGTCCTGCCCTTGCTCTACCAGCCTTGGACTCTTTCATGTCACTGAAGTTCTCCTAAATGCACCTCGCTCTGGGGAGGGACCGCATACTGCTTGGCCCAAGGCAAGTCTACAACAGAATAGATTTAGACTCAAAACGCAGAGCTCTTAGCATCTCCAAGGTTCTTCTCTGGATCCTTCCTAACTGGGTCACTACCCAGCCCATGGGCTCCCCAGGGCTGGGTCACAAGCAGCTGTATGCCAGGCACAGGAAAAGCCCCCATGGCCTATTGTAAGGACCTTCCGCTCCATACTTGGCCTGTGCAGTGCCCCAGGGGCCAAGAAGACAGCTTTCCCAGAGGAAACAAAAAGGATAATCCCAGTGCAATGCCCTCAAGCAGGGTGACAGGGCACAGAAGGGATGTTAGTTGTACCCCGGGATGCTGCATATGTGCCAGCATGCATGTGTACACTGTACACACAGTGTGTGGTGCTGCCATCTTTCACCCCTTGAGTCTGGCAGTGAGGATCTTGGTGGGGACTTGAGACCCAGAACTGCCCTGGAAACTACCTCAGTTGGCCTAGAATGAACAGATCACCCTGTTACTAGTCCTGGGTAGGGGTCTGGGCAACAGCCACCAGAATGAGGAGCCCTCAGGTCTCTAGGAATGGAGAGACAAGAGCAGCTACTTCCTGGGGAGGATTATCAATGAGACTACAAAGCAAGGCTGAAATATGAAATAGTCTTTGGAGAAGGTAAGATTAAATTGGCTGGAATCCTAATGCCATGAGGCAAATCTATGTCCTCCTCACCGATGTGCCCCAGAGGACGGTGAGACTAGGCAATGTCAGAGAGTGCCAGCACAGAATGCAAAGAACAGGGGAAAGTGAGAGGAAGGTCAAGGAGGGGGAAGGATATAAGAGAGGGAAAAGGGAAGCAGGAGGAAAGGAGGGGAAGGTGGGGGCAAGAATAGCGAGAAGAGGGAGGAGCCCATGGAATCTGACACCCCATGCATGTCCTGGCGCTACTGGCAACTCCTATGAAAGCAGGTATTACTGCTATTATGTTTTAGACTTGTAGGTTCTGTAAATCCTGTTCAGAGAATTTGAGAATGTAGAAATAAAAACAGAATATAGAATATTCTAGCTTCTTTACATCTACAGAAAACTTTACTGAAGCCTTGACAAAATGCATAAATACAGCTCAAACCATAATCAATTTTTATCATTTCTCAATAATAAAGATTCAGTGTCGGCATCTGGGGAAGAGGCAAGGAACCACCTTCCCTTAGTCCCTCCATCCTGTAGCACAAAAAGATGCTTCCAAGGAGTACTCGGTAAGACTTCCTTCTAACCCACTCAGGACAATGAACACCTGCATCGTGTTCTCTGGTCAAAACAGACTCTCTCTCCCAAAGGTTAACTCATGAATACATCTCGGACCCCTATGTGGACATATCACTGAACCTGGACATAGGGTGGGTAGGCCCCTGATATTCCCATCCCTATCCCCAACTGCTGCCACAAGAAGCCTCAACCACAGGGCAAAGGTTCAAAGACCAGCTTTTTGACTGGTGGTCTCAGGCAAATGCAGCATAACCGAACTGAACCTTGATCAGGCAGGTCTGGCTGTCTAAGCAGCTGAGCTGAGCGAGCACTGCACACCACCACTGTGATCTCTGTACAGCCAGAGTCTTCTGGCCAAGCAGAGATGTCCTTCAACCTCACCCTGGGTGGAAGAGGTGACCAAGCCAAGAGGAACACTCTCTCCCTTAGAGATGTGGGCCAGAGTAGTCAGAGCTAGAAGTACAGAAAGGTCTGAAATCAGATCAGAGCACCTCTGCTACTTGGGTGACTGTGGGACCCTGAACACATTCTGTGACCTCAAAAAAAACCTCTGAATTGTGAAAAACAGACTGTCTTTTTAGAGGTACTGTGTGAGACCCACAGTCTAGTCAACTACCTAGATGTAGTAGGTACTCACTACATGCCCCTGGTATGGTGAGGATAGCTGAGGGGAGGATGCCATCACTTCCCTCCAAGGGCTGCCTGACCTTGTAGGAGCAGGATGGGCTTGACTGTGTTAGCAGGCAAGAGTAAACACAGTGGTGGGCTTGCAGAACCACCAACGGTACATAGGCTGCATGGAAACCAAGATTGGGACAATTCAGATAAACCACAAGATAAGGTTCCTCCAAAAGACAAACAAGAAGACAGGCAAGTCTGAGTGGCTTTCTCAGGTGTATGTGTGGGGGGGAGTATCTGTGTTTGTAGAACAAAAATAAGGAGACTGGCTCGTCCCTAGAAGCTGACCTTTCCCCATCAACTTGAGGCTGCACTTGGTCCACGTGCCCTGCCATGCTGCAGCCCAAACCCGTGTGCTGTGTATATGGGACACGGGAAGTTAAAAATAATCTAAGGAAAGCAACCCTTTCTTCCCTAAATAGCTACTCTTGGGATTATTAAAATAGGAATAAAGAACGTATATATCCAATTAATCATTCTCTTTGCCACAGGCAGACTCTGTACTGGGCACTATGCTGGTTAGACATGAACCTTCTTCTTCCCACTCCCTACCCTGCTGCCAACCTCACAAAGCCCTTACACACAGGCCTCCAACAGTCAGAGCCCTTACACACAGGCATCCAACACCCAGAAACAGCCTGACTCCCTCCCCTCCTCCACCGAGGATCTCACTAAGAGATTCTTAAAGGAAGGAGTTATGTGTGGATGAGGCAAAAACATGAAGGTCATCAACACACTCAATGTTACCAGGCTCTGGTGCAGGTGGGGTACATCTCACAACACCCTTTGAGGTCCTGCTACCTGGGCTATTGGCCGAGGTGTGAGAACGTGGCTGAAAGACCAGGGTGCATCTGTCCTCAGGTCTCCTGATGGACATGGTAGGGCAGCAAGTCACACATCCCTTTCCTCTCCACCAGCATCGCCAACCCCTCTGCCACTAGTCAGCCTTGTCACCAGCACAAGGGCCTAAAGAGTAGGCTTCTCAGGAGGCCTGCTGTGCTCGTACCAGCTCATGGCTCTGCGGCTTGCCCTGAAGCTTCTGGTGGTAGTCAAAGGTGAGCCTGTCCAGAACCGCCTGTTCCTCCTCATCCACAGTGGCCATGGAACGTTCTTTGTTGATCTTGTCGATGTCTATGGGCTCCTCTCCCTCCAGGATGGCGTTCCACCAATACTCGCCCACCTTGCTCAGGTTTACCTGGGGACAAGCAGGAAAGAGATCCAAGTCGGGGTCAGGAGACACAGCACAGCTTGCCGAGGGATGAGCATGCATCCAGGACCGGTGACAGAACAGAACCTGCTGAAGGATGGACACTCAGGACAATTTCAAGATCAACTACACAAAGGGGAATGGCAGACTGGAATATGTTCCAGAACCCTCTGAGCCTAAAAACACATTTGCTGCCTATGCTAACACAAGCTGGGAGGGGGGGACTGACACCTAAGGGGACTGACATTCTGGGAGATTCCTTTGTCCTTCTTCACCAGGTCCTCAATTCTCAAGGCAGTGCCTATTTCATGTGCTCACCTTGCCCACTCTCACTGAGAGGACGTTTTCCAAGACCCCTGAGGCACCCTCTGCACTAAAAGATTGGTCCCAGGCCATCCCATCCTGTCCCTATCGAGCCATGGAAGGCCCCACCTAGCTTGTCAATCACCTCACTCTTCAATGATCTCCCTTGCTTCCAAGAGCAACACCCAGTGTCCTGCCACACTGGGGGAGAAGTTGGGACCTGCAAGGCCAAGGAGTCAACCTGATCCATAACAGAACCTCCCAGGGACCCTTCACCCTCTGACAGGGCACCCTAATGCCCCACCCCTACTTCTTCCCTGGGGCCAGCCTTGTGGTGTGAAGTTTCCCCCAGCCCCAATCTTTAACTGCCAGTGGCTTAGGAAAGAGCCACCATCAAGAGCTGACTCCAAACCTGGTCCAGGCTGTTTGGGCACCTCTGCAGAGATGGCATAGACCATCCCTGGTCAAGGGAGCAGCATGCAACCACTCATGATACAGCCTTCAGTGTTGGGGTCTGGGAAATTCATGTCATTACTACAAAAACTCAAAGTCAAGTGAAAGTGCAATGTAGGAGCAAACATGAGGGACACTGCCTGAAATTGGAGCCCAGCTGCTCCTGGATGCTTGGCCTGTTGCAGGGACACAGAGGAGGGCCCAGGCTTCACCATACCCAGTGATCAGTGGTCACAGAGACACAGAGAGTGAGGACACTGACTATATCCTCTGTGGTCAGTAGATGGGTTCATCAGGAATTTCTTACCAGAGTAGCCAAGAAGCTAGAGTGGGTTTTCCCACTTTGTCCTAGAACTGTCCACTCTCTAATGGGATAAAACCACTATGTTATTTGCAGAAAGGGGAGGAAAGTGGCAAAGGGCCAGTAAGTGAGAGCAGCTCCCACCTACAGAGGCACAGCCAACAGAACACCTACTGACCAGAGGGGTAAAACATGCCAGGCCATACTCGGGGTAACTGTGACACCCAGGAGGCCACAGTGAGTCCACTGGATACAATGTGCCCCCAGAGGGAGCACTGAAGTCTCATCAGTGTTTGTGGGCTTGAGAGAGCAGCGTCCTAACACAGCCACCTTCCACCTCCCCACCTTCAAGCCCCTGCTACCAAACCCACTGACATCACAGACCATACTCAGTGCCTGATCCTGCAGAGTCCAAGGGTCAGTCCCAAGAATGCGCTCTACCAGTGAAAGGAGTGGCACTGATAAGGTGGAAAGGGCACACAATGGAGAATTTTTGGAACTGGGAAAAGCAAGACAAACACCTTCAATCATGATCTGACGCTGACATCTCAGAAATCTGACAGTTGGTCCGGGTGCAGACAAGGGAGTGGAGAGTAGGGGAAAGAAGGCTCTCCATCTCCACATCAGCTTTACCCAGTAAATGGTGCTGCTCTGCCAGTGTCCAATTTAAATTTAGGATAAATCTTTCACTCCCAGATACTGTGCTAAGCTAGATTGTTGTTGGCTTTACAGTTTGTGTAGGGGGACCTGCCTTTGAGACCTCAATGCTGAGAAAACACCATCCTGTCTTTACCAAGCTGACGTGATGAAAACCTTCCAAGATGGAACTACACTGTTTTCTTTATTCCAGGAAAGACGTAAGAACCCAGAGAACTGTAAGCCTCTGGAAAAAGACCCTTTAAGTTTTTTACTTTTATCTTCATCAATAATTATAATTAAGAACTATGTAACTCATATTACTGGAACTCACAAGTCCTGTAAAATACATATGCATTATCTGTATTTAAAAATAAGGACAAACCCTCAGAAATCAGGGCCCTTCTCAAAGCAAAGAAGCAGGGCAGAGTCAAGCTCAGGCTTATAGCTCACTGACAGCACTGCAGCGTAAGGGGTTGATACAAACACCATCCAGAGGTCTCTGCTGTTGCTCTCAGGCCTTTCCAGGTTCAGACACATGCCCAGACTTGAAGGCTGCATAGGCACAGTGGAAGATGAACCTGAAGACAATGAGCCACCTGCCTGGCAGGAGAAAGGGGGCTTGCCCCCAAATCTGGTGTGTCCACACTTGTACTCTGCAAACTCAACAAAAATCAAGATGAGTCCTGTACTATTTTTTTTTTATTGTTTGCAAAGCTTACAGTTAACATCACACTGTATTATTTTTTTCATTAGAAATATTTGCTCTGTACTTAGATTTTATAATATTTACAATTTAAACAGTAGATTCACATGCCCAAGTTGTTCCAAAAATATGTAAGAGTTTCCAACAACTAAATCAAATAGGTTTTAAAATTTTAAGAAAATTTCAGTTTCTCAGTTGCATGAGCCACATGTCAAGTGCTCACTCAGCTGCCACATATGCTAGTGGGTATTGTGCTGGGCAGTTCAGCTTTACAAGATGGCCAGCCTCGCTCATAGACACCACTCATGTGTATTTTAATAGAAGATGTGAGCCCATTTTGTTTTAAAAATATTTTTAAATTGAAGTGAAATTCACATAACAAAACGTACCAATCAAAAGTGAATATTAACTGGTATGTAATACATTCACAAAAGGCATGCAATCATCACCTCTATCTAGTTCCAAAGCATTTTCATCACCCCAAAAGAAGCACTGTACCAATCAGCAGTCAGTTCCCATTTTGCCCTAACCCTTCCCCTTACCACCCCAACCCAGCCCCTGACAACTACCGAAGATTTTACCTCTATAGAGTTACCTGTTCTGGACATTTCACACAAATAGAATCACACAGTGTTTGTCTTTCTGTTGTCTGGCTTATTTCACTTAGTGTACCGTCCTCACTGTTCATCTATGTTGTATAGCATGAATCAGAACTTCATTCCTATGGCTGAATGATATTCCATTATATGGCTATACCACATTTTGCTTATCCACTCACCTGTTGATGAGCATTCACAACGTCTCCAAGTTTTGGCTTAATGCTGCTATGAACATTCATGTACAAATATCTGTATGAGTCCCTGCTTTCAATTTTTCTGGGTATTTACTTAGAAGCGAAAATGCAGGGTCAAATGGTGATCTATAATTAACTTTTTGAGGAAATGCCACATTGTTTCCATAGCAGATGCACCACTTTACATTCCCACCAGCAATGTACAAGGGTTCCAATTTCTTCATATCCTGGCTGACATTTGTTATTTTCTGTTATTTGACTACAGCCATCCTCATGGGCGTGGCTAACCCACTGGTCCTTTATCCTGGCCACATGTAAACAGAGGCCTGCCACCTCTGCCTCCCAACCCCTGTCGAGTTTCCACCTCTTATTGCTGTAACGGCAACAATGAGGCAGCAGACAGGACCCGAGGTGTTGTCTGTGAAGGTTCTTGTGAACTCTCTGAAAGTCCAAGGTCTCATCGGCAAAATTTTAGCACCTTAGTGCCCTTAGAATATCTTCTACTACTCTATTTTCTAAGGATGAGCATACTAGTAAAAATAAGATAAATATTATGAATGTAGTTAATATAAACGGGCATTCTCACATCAATCTTGACTTGCCTGGCGTCCTCTCCACATCTGCTCCTTTAGAGAGCCCCATCTCTGGGCCTGTAAGCGCCATCCATCCTTTTGTCCTTCCCAAACTCCAGATTTGTTTTTAATGGTCTCATAGCCCATACGTCTTTGAGCTGACAACTTTCTTTATGTTCTGAATGTTCTCACATTCTATAGTTTAATTTGCAACTGTTTCTGCTGTTTTTTCCCCACAATTAACCACTTTCCTTGGAGTAATCCTTCAGGAGGCCTCAGATTTGACTTCAGGCACTTAACCTTCAAAACCACTGAATGGTACAGAACACAAAAGGCTTGCAGGGCCGTCACATGACACTTGGTGCAGAATGCAGTACCAGAAGTACACGGGTAAAATGTGCCTGAGATGGAGTTTAAAGGCCCTTCTCTAAAAATAACACCTGTGATAAAGTAGTTTAATGACTTAACATTTGGTTTTATTTTTATTTCAGCATTTTGTTATTTTTTAAAAGTTAGTTTTGTGGAAGTAGTTTGCACACAGTAAAACTCACCCTTTTGAGGTTACATTTCCATGAGCTGTTGTTATAATCAACCCATATGCCAGAAGTCCCATTTCCCTCTGTAGTAGTCCTCTAAGCCTGTGAGGTTCATTTAGTGTGTCCAGAATGTCACATACATGAAACTGAACAGCACACAGTTGTGTGTCTGTTTCCATCTCTGAGAGTAGGGGCTCTGACACTTGACCATGCTGGGTTCCATGACACAGGCAGAACACATGCTGTGTTCTACCACCTGCTCATGGGATATGTGCGCACTTCCAGGATTCAGCAATTAGGTACACAGTTGCTATAAAGATCCACATGATTTTACCACTCCTTGGTAAATACTCAGTAGTATGTGTGCTGAGTCCTATGGTGTAAGCTGCTGTCCAGACTGATTGCTCCACTGTATCCCCACCAGTAGCACAGAAGAGCCTCAGGCACCCCTACTCATCTAGCACTTGGTGCTGTCTACCTTTTTAGCAGTCATTCTAATGGATGTCAAGGGACAGCTCATCATAGTTTTGACTTGTATTCCTCTAACGACTCATCATGCTGAGCTTCTTATGTGCTTATTAGCCATCTCATTTAAAAAACTGTTTTATTTGAAAATAATTTTAAACCTAAAGTTGCTAGAGTAAGGCAAGTACAAAGACACCCATATAGGTGCTGAGCAGCTGTGTGACTGCACACAACCCTCTCGCTCTGCATGTGTAATATACAATACCCCCACCACCACCTACCCCCTGCGGTGTGGCGTGATCCCAACTCTCCCACAAAGGCTGGAAAATGATGACTCCCTAGCTCCAGTCCTTCCACACTGAATAGTGGCTGAGGCATCTTATTGAAGCAAGCACCTTCTCCTCTGAATGAAGTTATTTTTCTATTTGCTGTCAGTACTGACTCTTGGATTACTGGCCTCTCAATGACTTATAAGCTGTTACCATGCTGAATTATGTTGGTGTCAGATGGTCCCAGACAAGGCTGGTGGGGGTCACTGTGACCTTGTGGTGGCCCATCATTTCCCTGGCATACGCTCATGTTCTAGCGTAACAAGATGTTCCAGGCTCTTCTTTTATCTACTGGTCCTACAATCCATTTATCTGAGGGACCCCAGACTGCAGGCTGAACAGTGTTTCCAAAATGTCCTCACAGAAACTTCAACCTCGACGTGAATAAACTTACCTCAGCATCCCCCAATCTGTGCCGATGACTCACCAGCATTTATATCCCTTTCCTTCCTTAGTAACGGAACCTCATTTCTATTCAGGGAAGCAATGTGCCCAGTGAGGACAACTTTACTCCTTGCAGCTGCCCGTGTGATCAAGTTTGGGCCAATGAGACTTATGGGAATGTTGTGGTACATTCCTTACAGGAAGGCACCTCTGAACGAGGGCAGACACTGAGGTGAGACGACGGTGTGTGGTGGAGGTCCTGGGCGCCTGCCTGCCCAGCACCTGCTGCCAGGGGAATGTGGGCCACACAAGGGGAGCTTCGACTTCTCAAGACACACCATACATAAGTCAGCACTGTTGCGAGCAATCTCCTGGTTTTTAACGCTGTCAACTATTTTCTTGAGCTTAAAAATTAGAAACAAAATTAAGACACTGTATTGACCAGACAGGACCCAGTCCTGGTCTGGACATGGATGGAAGGCTCCATGGAGTGGGAGCAACAAAGTAATGCTGAGTTGTACTCTCTCTCTCCTCCTACTACACAGGAGGAGGGAGCACAGCATCTCATGCACAAAGAGGCACCTTCAGTCAGCTCTGCTCAGCACATTCCTTCTCCTCAGGCTGGAATGGGCGCCTCGGGCTATGCTGTCTTCTGTAGAATCCCCAAGCTTCAGCTCTTCCCCACTGGAATCAATAAAGGATTCTGATCCCCCCTGAAAAACACTGAGGGTTCTCCCTAGACACATCGTTTGCAATGAAGGCTTGAGGGCTCACATTTCATTCCACATACTAATTTCCATGCTTTGGGCTCTTGCCAAAATGCTAAAGTAATTTAATCTGTGGTTTCCACTCTGAATTTATGAAGTATGTGAGTAATCCATAGGACAGCCTCACAGGGCCAGAAAAGGTTGCCAGGGCTCAGGAAGGTGTCTCACCAAAGAAAAAAGTAGACAATAAACCATTCATCCTCACTTCATCTTCACAAATGTTCCAACAGGAACAAATGGAGGTATCCAGATAAACTAGCAAAGATATATGAAAATGAAAAGTCCACTGTTGGTGGGGATGTACAGGTGCTCGCATCATTAGCAACACTCCAGAAACGATGCATCCTCCAGAGGGAACCACTGCACACAGCATGGACTGCAATTACCCTGGAGTTCCACTACTGAGAAATAATAATCTAAATTTGAGGGGTGGCGAGGTGGATGCCGCTTGTATAAAAACATTCACAGGGCTCAAAAATCACAAACAAATACACTACAAAGAGTTTTAAAGCCTTAGCTTCAAGGTCTAGTTTCTCAGAGAATACTCTGGAGCTGTTTCATCGATTTTGAATGACTGTGTGTGTGTCGCGTCAGTACATGAAGTGGTGTATGTAGAACAGCATTCACTTCACATACAGCTACGACAACCATCTCAAACACAGCTGTGTCCAAGAGCCCCTGCAGCATAATGCAGCCCCGCCTGCCTGCAGCCGCCCACGGCAGCATGGAGGGCAGCCTGTCAGCTCCCCCACTGCAGGAAGAAACGAGGACAACGCGCAAGCCAAATGCCTAGCTTTTGGGACTGAACAAGGCATCGGGAAAAGGAGCTGGTGCTGTTGCCACGGCTGATTTTACATCTCCGTAACCAAGAAAGGAGCCTGCTTGAGTCAAGAAGTCTCATTTAGCATTCTGAAGTGTGGGAGGGAGGAGGGAGGGAAGCAAGAACTGTCATACGGTTTTAGCAGCCACCCCTGCCTGCCCTGGCTGGCTGATGTGGGATCCACAGCACAGGGAGGAGTAGGCTACATGAAAGGTGGCTGGGAAGTGAGGGGCATGTCTGCACTGCCTGCTGGGAGGTCAGAAGGTCAGAGCCATAACCAAGGAGTCTGGGGGTGGTGGCAGCAGCACAGCTCCAGATGCCATCCCTTTCCATCCTTCATGTCTCATGAGGCTTCACAGCAGTACGGCAATGGGAGCCCTACACTAGTGTCCTGGGACTGCTCTAACAAAGAACCATGGACTGGTGGATGGTTTAAAGCAACATGCACTCAGTAGGCCAGTTCTATAGGCCAGAACTCTGAAAATAAGGTATTAGCAGGGCCACGCTCCTGTGGTGGCTCTGGGGGAGGATGCTTCCCACCATTTCCAGCTTCTGGTTGCTCCAGATGTTTCTGGGCTTGACAGCTGTATCACTCCAGTCTCTGTCCCATCTTCATGTGGCCTTCTCTCCTCTGTGTCAGTCTGTGTCTTTTCCTCTCTGTCTCTTACAAGGGCAGTTGTCACTGGATTTAGGGTCCAAAGGGATAATCCAGGATGATTTCATCTTGAGATCCTTAACTTAAGTCACATCTGTAAAGACCCCTTTTTAAAAATAAGGCCACATTCACAGAACATATTCTGATGCCCTTTAGAGCAAAATCCTCAACATACTTTTCTTAACCATCCTCAGCACCTGCACAGGGTTGTGCATTTAATGATAAGAAACCAACAAACATTTGGAGATCAACGAGAATAGGTTGCTTGAAGGATAAGAAATGAAAGTCCAGCAAGGGTAAAGTGATGACTCAAAGCCAGGCAGCTGGTTGACAGAGGCTGCAACCCAAAGGTAGGCCTCACGGTTCATTTATGGCCCCTCTCTGCATCCATATGCTCAACGGAAGCAGTGTGCCAGGTTCCACGCAGTAGACTCAGTGTAGCAAGTGGAAGGCAAACAGGACCCTTCATGAATCAAAGCAATCTACTCACTGGTTTACTTTATCTCAGCTATGTGATCAGAAAGAAAGATATGGCCCCAAAAGGTCACATATAAGTAATTAAATCAAGAAAACAATCCCCCTTCGTGGCTATAAATAGTAATGTTTCTATGATATGCTACATGTTACTACACTGGAGGCTACGTGGTAAGGAGTAGGGTGAAGGCAGGAAGAAGCCCACAAAGGAGCACTAAGGGAAGAGGATTACGATGCTTTCCATTACCTTTCTTTATTTGGGTGCTTTACAAGGCACCTCACATAGAGCCTGGCCCAAAGCACATGTTCGTAAGTGAAGCTGCATTAGGAATGCAATGCTGTCTACTGATAACAAGGGTACTTTCAGGGACCACGGGAATAAACTAGTGCAGTGTCTCAACTGTGAAGGGATTTTCTTCCCTGTCTCTGCATGAGTTAGCAGAAAACATGAGGGAGCTGCATTCATGGGTGATGACAGGCGCCCCTCAGTCTGTAGCTGGTTCTGTAGGGAGTTTCTATAAGCTCTTGTAGTAGTACACGCTTGGCGAAAGCAAACTAGAAAAACTAAAGGTGACCAGGGCACAAGTGAATTCTGGACTCAAGCAGAACACACAGGTGGGCAGAGGCCCACAGGTATCATGCTGGGGGGCCCAGGGCACCCTGGCCTAAGAGTGGGAAGTTTAGCCATACTCTCCAGGCACAGCCCTACAACCTGCCTGGTGGCTGTACTTCACACATACACCGGATATGAGGAAGACTTTAAAACCCACAATGGGGAACTGTACTCCTCTCTCCTCTCATTCTGTTCCAAGGAGCCTATCAGCTGAAAGGGAGCAATGCTTCAGAGCCCCCACAAGGCCAAGTCTTTCCCAAGGACTTCCATTTCTCAGAACATTGGAAAGAGTTTCTGGGACTAGGCAGGTGTGGGTCTGTGGTCTAGCTCCATGCCCTGAGCAAGCTACTTACCTTCTTAGAGCCTCAATGTCCTGATTGTAAGAAGAGTTCTCAAAGAATTAAATAGTACCATAAGGCACTTCACACAGAGCCTGGCCCACAGAACATGTTCAATGAATGGTGGCCATTATTAAAAGGTCATGCTTTGGTCACTAGCCATGTCTCTGTCCCACTTGTATTTGTACATACAAGTATACAAATATTCATGAAGAAGTCAACAAAAACTCTTAAGAGGTGAGCTATATAGTAATAATCACACATTTATAGAAGTAGTATAAAGTGAAGCCAGCCCAGAGAATGGGAAAAAAAACTTGCCAACTGCATATCTGACAAAGGCCTAAAATCCACGATCTACAAGGAACTCAAACGTGCCAAAAGGAAAAAAACATACAGCCTCATCAAAAAGTGGGCAAAAGACATGAATAGACACTTCTCAAAAGAAGACACGAGTCGCCAACAGATGCACAAAAAAATGTTCAGCCTCACTAATCATCAGAAAAATGCAAATCAAAACCACACTGAGATACCACCTAACTCCAGTAAGACTAGCCATCATTAAAAAAATAAAAAACAACAGATGCTGGCAAGGATGAGGAGAAAAGGGAATGCTTCTACACTATTGGTGGGAATGCACACTAGTTCAACCTCTATAGAAGGCTGAACTTCCATAAATAGTAATGTTTCCATGATATGCTCCATGTTACTGCACTGGAGGCTACCTGGTCAGGAGTGGGGTGAAGGCAGGTAGAGGCCCACATGGGAGTACTAAGGGAAGAGGGTTAGATTCCTGAAAGAACTAGAAATTGACCTTCCATACAATCCAGCAATCCTCCTTCTGGGAATATACCCAGAGGAACTGAAGTCACTCTACAAAAAAGATACCTGCACATGCATGTTTATTGAAGCACTATTTACAAAAGCAAAAACACAGAACCAACTGTGCTGCCCATCGAAACAGGACTGGATAAAAAAATGTGGTACATATATACAATGGAATATTACGCAGCCATAAAGAAGAACAAAATTATGAACTTGGCAGCAACCTGGATTGATTTAGAGTCTATAATACTCAGTGATTTATCATAGAAACAAAGCACCAAGTGAGTACCATATGTTCTCAGTCATAAGCGAACCCAGAACATTTACCATAATACTGTAAGAAAGGGATTGGAAGTAGCTGAAAACTGCCTGGGGGGAGGGGGAATAACATTAATAAGGATACCTGTACCTGATCGTAAACCAGGCAAAGTGGAGACCAAAGGTAGGCCCAAACATTACCTGTACAATGACCACTTGTATACCTAATCCTGCATTATACCCCGCATCTTTAAAATAAAATAAATTTTAAAAAGAAAAGAAATAGTGTAAAGTAAAAGGAATCGTTAGTCCACTGATTATAATCACAACAGATTCTAATTACAGTGGGTATGGGCTCACAGACCAGTAGCTCTTTAAGCAGAAGGAACACGCCCAAGGGCACTGCAACCCACTCCACACTCTGCACCGAGTTCAACCAACAGAAGGTGGGAAAGTCAAGGCCAGTGTTTTAAGGCAGGGCTGTCAATGACCTCTTAGTCCACAAAGACTGCAGCCACAGGATCACGGGACTGCCAGTGCACTCTGGGTAGCTGGAGTAGCCAGGGCTGCACCTGCAGAAGGCAAGCCAGTTGGCCCCAGTGCTACCAGTGTATCGCTCTTGTGCCTACACAACTATTGTAGTTCAAGTGAGGGAGAGGCCATGAGGGCATCTGCAAATGTTAAGTATGATAAAAGGAAAGGAGTTGGTGATACTCACAGGAGCCCAAAGCTTTGGGAAAGGATTCATACTGCATAAGTAATGCATAGGTTTTATAAGTCAGGAATGAGAGGACAAGGAATGGAGGTGCCAGGTGATGGGGCGATGGTCAAAGGATTTGCAGGCAGAAGAGTACTTCTCTGGTCTTTAGTTGTTGAATGCCACCCAGCAGGGGAAGTAAAACACAGAGAGATTTAGAACAAGAACTACTGCCATCTGCTGCTGGCCATCTGCAGAGGTGGGCCCTGCGTAGCTGGGCAAGTCAGAACCAGGTACAGTCAGTCACAGCCCCACAAACCACACATGGGGCTCTTAGGAGACCTGGTTTACAAGGAGAGCTAGCATTCAGGACTGAGGCAGCATCAAAGAGCATGCTGTCTGTGGCAAGGTCAGCCCCACCTCCATGTAGCCCAGAGTGAGCTCCACCTTCCAGGGTTGATATCAAGAGCAGGATTAAAGTTGGTCCAGGTTCCTGCAACATCGACAGAACATCCTCCATTCAGTCACTGGCCAAGGTCTCGCTCCAAACACAAAGGCAGCCAGGACAGAGCCACTGCGGCCCTGAGAGGCAGTCAGCACTGGGCACGGTGACCCAGAGAGAAGCCCATTGCCACTGAGCTTGTCTTACAGAAATCGAAACAGGTATTGCCTCTTTCTACATTATATACTTTGAACATATAAAAAATATGTCCTGCATAAAATTCTGAAAGTTTTTGTCCAGACTTAATGATTTTCTTTTCATCTTTATCCCCTTTACCATTCCCTGGGTAAACACCACAGTAGGAAGAAAGAGGAAACAAGTTAGTCCAAGATATGTTGCATCTCAATTTATCTTAAGAAGCTTCCACTTGGGCACTGGAACATAGCCACCACTGACTGGATTCAAAACTTTCACAGGGAAGCAGGGACTGAGCTGTCCAGATCTGGCCCAGATGTGCAACCCAGTGTGAGAGTTTGCTAACTGGTAGCATGCGAGCTGTTCATGTGGATTCACACCTTAACCTCACTGCTGTGAACTCTTAGCTGCACTGAGCTAGCAGTTGGGTGAGGGGAACCAGTTGGTCAAATGAGTTTGTTTGTCTGAATTTATTAACTCTGCACCCTCTGGACTGGCATCTCTCAAAATTCAATTTTAATTTTCAATTTACCTGTTCTTGGCTCAAATGTAAAGAGAGAAGAACTCTTGGGAATGACCGGGACCTCAACGGGCCAAGGCTTGAGGACCCATGGAAGCACACTCTGAGCAGTGTGTCAAATGCTCAGAAAAATCTGTCTGCCCCAATTGTTGAAATTAATGACCTTATTGAACACGTGTAGAGACTTATTGATCCAAAGGGGCAGTGCAGCAGGTTTGAAGTCTACCCGGGAGCTCTGCACATAGGTGCCTATACTTACCAAAACGCACTTTCCCGGCTCCAGGCTCCAGAGAGAACTCTCAGTGTTGATCTTGTGAGTGAGCTTCCCTTCCATGAGGACATGCTCCCTATTTTCCTCCAGCATAGCCACACGGATGGAGCCACTGCTGAGGGCCACTGAGACCTGGGGACACAGCAAAAGAAAACAAACTCACCTGTGAGTGTGACTGCTGGTGTGCTGTATGATGGGAGGGACGACGGTTTCCAAAGTACCTGGCTGTGCACAACAGTGTTATTGGGCTCACCGGGCATCTCAAAGAAGAAAACCATATCAGCCTACCTTACACTCAGAGCAACCTGCAAACTATCAGCAACTTCAGGTAAATGTACCAGAAAATCTTTCTCAACGTACTACAGTGGAAGTTGCTGGTTTTTTATTCAAATCCCTTCTCTCTCCTCCAGTTAGGGGAGACCAATTCTCATAGCAGAAGATGAACAGAGGAGACAAGTGGTGGGTGCTTTCCCCTTTGCCTCCCCTTGTGGCTATCTGGAAGCTGCAGGAGTACAGCCCTGGACCACAACAACCAAGAGAGCTGAGTGGCTGCACACTTGGAACTACTTACCCCAGGACTATTGTACAAAAGACAAGCACCGCCTCTTCCTTCCATGAGCCACTGTATTGCCTTTTGACTACAGCTTATCTTTATCCAAAAGAATGAGACCAGTCCTTTTGGTTTTATATTTTGTCTTGGTTCTTTATGAAACCAAGACGCTATAAGCCTCAGCTGGCCCTCCTTCCTCTGAGCCTGTAGTAGGCAGAGACTGGCCATATGCCCTCCTCAGAGCCCTGGGAATGCTGCTCTCTGCCTCCCACTCATCTTTCTCTACAACTGGACTAGGAACTGCTGGGAGAAAGGTTCCTTTTACTTCATACCATGTATTCCAGACAACAGTCTCCAAAGGAGAACACATGTACCCCAGGGGGTCATAAGGTCAGTAATTAGAAGAGGAAAGAAAACAGAACTCCTGTTTCCATTTTGTTTCATCTACTGTTTAAATTTGAAAATCTATGTGTGTTATACTATAAAAGCTTTTTTAGTATTTGTATAATATAATGTATACAACAAATCGATACTGGGGGCAAGTACTTAAAACTGTTCTAATAGGTGTGTGGAATCAAAACAATTTGGAGGCTACTTTCTTTTCTTAATTTTGATTTGGAGTCTCATTCTGCCGCCCAGGCTGGAGTGCAGTGGCACGCTCATGGCCACCGCAGCCTTGACCTGCTGGGCTCAGGTGATCCTTCCACCTCAGCTTTCCAAGTAGCTGGAACTACAGGCATGCACCAACATGCCCAGCTAAGTTTTTGTAGAGATGAGGTCTCACCAACTTGCCCAGGCTGGTGTTAAACCCCTGGGCTCAGGTAATCCTCTCACCTCGGCCTCCCAAAGTGTTGGGATTACAAGCTTGAGATGCTACTTTCATGTCACTCAGTAGGTGGCTCATTAAATGCTTATAAAATGGGCTGGGCATGGTGGCTCATGCCTGTAATCCCAGCACTTTGGGAGGTCAAGGCAGGAGGTCTGCTTGAGCCCAAGAGTTTGTGACCAGCCTAGGCAACATAGCAAGACCTTGTCTCTATACAAAAAAATATATATGTGTGTGTGTGTGTTTGTGTATATATGTATATATATTAAAAATAAAAAATAAAATGATTGAAGAAAAAACCCCCTCAAAGTTAAGATTTTTCAAATTATTGTTTAATATTGGCCAATTAAATGATATTGTAATCTAACTGTAGCTTAAACATTAATAAAAAAGGAAACGAGAAACTATGTGCAGAAGTCACCACCATCAGACAGTATCTAAATGAAAGATGATTCCTGGGCTGTGCCTGAGAGAAGGTGGCAGAGGGCTGCCCAGAGGTAGACACAGTGAGGCTATTCTGAGATCATGGGATGCATTGCCAGATTCAGATGCAGACTCCAAAGGGGTATCCTCCCATGAGATTGCAGTTCCATGTACACTGGCCTTTCATACAAGAATTTATTGTGAAAAAAATCTGCTTACTTAGCTGGTCTTATTGAACGACAGGCATAGCCGATCTTCACTCCCCTCCTTCTAACAGCAAGAGTAACCTGAGCAAACACGAAAGCAAGCCCCACTCACTCCTGCAAGGATCCAAACACACACTGGCCCAAATCATGTTTAACCATGAACTTGCTTGCAATGGAAACCTGACACAGAGGGCTAAGGCTCTTCAGTCTTGGCCTCCTAAGAACAAACTCACTTAACAAATATAATTCTCCCAGCCAGCTCTATATAACATGGTAATTTCCAAATTTGGGCAAGCTTCTTACACTGCCTACCCAAGGGAATGAACCAAATCATCAAGGGAGAAAACCAGACAAGAGATACTTCCAGGGGTGCCAGTTGAAGATGTCACAATGGGAACAAGCAGTTATCTCTCTGACCTCCTGCGACCTGCAGACATGACAGACACAAAGAGAAAAAATCCAGACAGTGAAAGGGGGTTTATGGGAGGCCAGGAGAAGATGAGATGTCAACAAATCTGTGGAAGATGAAAGGAGGAGCAGAGCATGGTGGCTCACACCTGTAATCCCAGCACTTTGGGAAGCAGCAGCAAGAGGATTGCCTGAACCCAGGGGTTCGAGACCAGCCTGGGCGACTTGGTGAGACCTCGTTTCTACAATTAAAAAAAAAAAAAAATTAGTTGGGCATGATGGCGCATGCCTGTGGTTCCAGCTACTTGGCAGAAGGAATACCTGAGTCTAGCAAGTCGAGGCTGTAGTGGCCCTGAGCGTGTCACTGTGCTCCAGCCTGGGCAACAGAATAAGACTCCTACTCAAAAAAAAAAAAAAAAAAAAAAAAAAGGCCACATCGCTATAATAAATTTTAAAAAAAAATTAGATG